>CAUYQV010064922.1:0-26223 GCA_963574575.1 Galagoides demidoff
TAAAAATTTGGTAATTTCCTTCTTGATCTCATCTCTGACCCATCTATCATTCAGCATAAGGTTATTTAGCTTCCATGTTTTTGTATGAGACTGCAGATTTCTGTTGTTACTAAGTTCAACTTTTATTCCATGATGGTCCGAGAAGATGCATGGAATAATTTATATTCTTTTACATTTACTGAGGTTAGACTTATGACCTAAGATGGGATCAATTTTAGAGTATGTTCCATGGATTGATGAGAAAAATGTGTATTCAGTTTTGTTAGGATGAAAAGTTCTGTAGATGTCTGTTAGGTTCAAAAGTTGAATAGTGAAATTTAAATCTAAAATTTCTTTGCTAAGCTTCTTATTGGAGGATCTATCCAACACTGCCAAAGGAATGTTAAAATCTCTGACTATGATGGAACTGGGAGAGATCAAGTTGCTCATGCCTGGTAGAGTATCTCTCATAAATTGAGGTGCATTCTGGTTGGGTGCATAGATATTGATAATTGAAATCTCGTCATATTGAGTATTACCCTTAACAAATATAAAATGGCCATCCTTATCTTTGTTTACTTTTGTTGGTTTAAACCCTATTGTATCTGTGAATAAAATTGCAACACCTGCTTTTTTTCTGCTTTCCATTTGCCTGGAATATAGATGACCATCCCTTCACCCTGAGTCTATATTTATCTTTTAAAGTAAGATGCAATTTTTTAATATAACGGATGTCCGGTCTGAGTTTCTGTATCCAATCAGCCAATCTATGCCTCTTTAGAGGACAATTTAAGCCATTCACGTTGATTGAAATTAGTGATAAGCCTGATAAAATTTTGGGCATTGAGTTGCTCAAAAGTCCAGTAGATATTTTTAATCCTTTTACCACTGTGGAAGTTGGAATTTGATCAAAAGTTTCTGAGTAAGTTTACTTATATGGCTGAAGATTGCACTAGTCATTATGGAGGATAGGTTTGAGAATTTCCTGGAGAGCTGTTTTATTTATGGCAAATTTTTTCAACATGTGAATGTTGTTAAAGTATTTAATTTCTCCATTATAGATTCATTTTATCTTTGAAATCATTGAATTCTTCAGACATGTTTTGAATAATTTCTTGAAATTCTATTTCCCTGCTTTCTTCAAATCTGTTAATCTTATTTACTATCCAGATTCTGAACTTGATTTCTGTCATCTCAGCCATCTGTGTGTGGATGGGCTCTTCAATTGCTTCTGCCCTATCCTTCCTTGGGGACTTGATCTCTGGTTATTCTGGTTACCAGAGTTTTTCTGCTGATTCTGCCCCATGGTGAATTTGCACCATGTGGAGACCATCCCCAAACCATTCAGCTGTGGCTACCACTGGAGGAGATGCCAGCTTCCTCTAGTTGCCAGGAGAGATATAGTGTGTCTGTCCAGAAAAGCCTCGGGGGTGTGAGCCTTATTGTTCTAGCTGGTGCGGCTATTGCTCTTCACCTCTGGGTACCATCACACCTGTATGGTTCTCTCTCAACTGACTGTCCTCTCACAGTTCTCAGACCACCTGGCCTGGGATGCCAGGAACATGTGGGTTGATCAGACTTGGGGTGCTCAAACAGTGCCTGGCATGCCTAGCTCAGGTGCCTGGGGACGTCAGACAAGTGGTGGCAGACACATGGGGGATGCATGGGTCAAAGGTCCTGGGGCGCTCTGCTCGAGCTCCCTGGGGGCAGTGGCCAAGGGGCGGCAGCCTGGGGGACGAGTGGTTCAAACAGTCCTCAGTATGTCTGGCTTGGGTGCCTAGGGGTTGAACAGTCCTTGGTGCTTGGGTGCCCAGGGGTGGAAGCCAAGCAGCGGCAGCTGCATGGGGGATGCATGTGTCAAACAGTCCTCGGTACGCCCCACTTGGGTGCCCGGGAGTGGTGGCCAAGGGGCAGCAGCTGCACAGGGGACACACGGGTCAAATGGTCCTCAGGGTACCCTGGGGGCCTGGGGGCAGTGGCTGACCTGCAGCCACGTGGGAAACACACAGCTCAAGCAGTTTTCCGGCTGCAGGGCCAGGACAGGGTGCTTGGTCCTACAGCGGGGTGGAGCCGCTGTTCTTGGGTCTCCTCTCACTGTCTCTGCAGGCAAGAGGGGAAGGGTGGACTGGGAATTCAAAATGGCAGCAAAATGTTAGTTCTATTTTCTGCCTGGCTGGAGGGTGTTTGGAGTCTCAGCAGGGTCCCTCTAGGGGAGTAGACCCCTCTTTCTGTAGCTCTCACATGTGGGCTGAGATAATAAGTCCTCAGTTTACTGCTGGCCTGTAGGAAACTCACAGGAGCAGGCAAAGAGAAAAAACACAACTTTCTTGGGGGAGAGGATGGACACCCTTCCTTCAGGATGTATTACGTACCTGTAGATTGCTTTCTAGGAGTCGCAACTTGCCTCAGCAGAGTTGTCCTACAGATAGCACTCTTCTTTCTTGGCTGGGCTCCTAGTCTTCAACTTTGTTGGGTATTTTCTGGACTTTATCCTTCCCTCTGATGGGAGCTTCTGTTGAAGGCTGGTACCTGTTGGCCATCTTCCTCCTCCCCCCCATTTCTCAGTTTCTGGGATGTCCTGGTGTCATCCCTACAGATCTCCAGTACCTGCACATCACAGGGTGACAGATGCTCCTGCAGAGACACCAGTATTCTCCAATAAATGCTACGGGTGAAGAACTTGGTAGTTTTATAATCAGATCTTTTTGTCTACAGGATTACTTCTGTCACTTTTGACAGTAATTGTAATTGAAGGTCATATAGAAACCAATGTATTTCATGTCAATAGAATGTCATTAGAATGTCTAATAAGCATTAGAATATGAATAAATTATACTATTTTTAAATGTAATTTGTAATGTTTTTTATCACCTCTTTTAAGACTGCAGAAATAATACGCAAAAGAAGTAGAAGAAAGGAAACGCTACGAGAATTTTTTGCCAAAAATTCATCTATTTATGAATTGCCAGAAAATGAAAGGTATAAATTGATTAATTAATTCAGTGGAAGTTTACTTGTGTTTGCCATTGTTTTGTGTACTAGGGATACACTGGTGGACCAGAAATGTAAAATCACTGCCTTTAAGCAGCTTATGTAATGATGAAAGGAGCATAGTCAACAAGTGAACACACAAACAAGTGAACACAGAAAGACCATTTAAAATTATGGTAAATTTTATTAAGCAGATGACAAGAGTGATATGCTGTAGTGTGGCTGGCTTGTCAGAAAGTGGTAGGGGCAGTAATTTAGATAGGAAGGTCAGGAGAACAAATTGGCAAATTACTTTTAATTATCCGTGGACCTAATATTCTTGATCATAAAACTTATCAGGGTAAAATGATAAGTTTCTGCTTTCATTAGTACACATTTTTAATTTTTACACATTCCTCATATGCCTTACCTTCATTACTTAATGTCTTTATTTACCTGTTAGTGATTTTGAGCTTAATTTGCACTACATTAACTTTTGCTTTCTTTTTGTTTTCATTTGCTCTCTCTGTCTTTGATTATTCCTTCATTTTCTTCATTTAAATTATGGCATTTTGGATGAGTGTAGAAAACAACATAACTAATATTCATGTACCCAATATGCACATTAACATGTGGCTGGGCGTGGTGGCTCTCTCCTATAATCCCAGCATTCTGGGAGGCCAAGGTGGGTGGATTCCATGAGCTCTGGAATTTGAGACCAGACTGAGCAAGAGTGAGACCCCATCTCTACTAAAAATAGAAAAAAACTAGCTAGGTGTAGTGGTGCATACCTGTAGTCCCAGGTACTCAGGAGGCTGAGACAAGAGGATCTCTTGAGCCCAATAATTTGAGGTTGCTGTGAGCTATGATGGTGCCTTGGCACTCTACCCAGAGTGATGAAGTGAGACTTTGTCTCAAAAAACAAACAAACAAAAAACCTAAAACCAAAACCAAACCAATTTATCAAAAAAATATGTAAAACCTTTCAAATACAGTTTAAATTCCTTTTAGTTAAAGTTGGTGTGTAGACTCTAAGTTGTGGGGGATGTTGGTAGCTATTTGGATTTGCTTTCCATACCCTCTAAACAGACAGAGATAGGAAATAGAATTGTCCACATAAATCTATCTAATCTGTCTATATCTCCATCCAAATCTATACCTATCTAAATGTAGATATACAAATATCTCTACATCTATTTAAAATAATTCTAATACCTCCAATGTCAATTCAGAACCACAAGGTACTTTCCGTTGCTTTCTCTTTTCCTAATTGTAACTCTTTTGCCCTAATGGTGAGAAACCTGATTCCATTAATGTCAAACTTTGAGCTCATTTCTATAAGCTAGGACTTATCATTTAGGCAGTTTTAGGATTCCTTAATATTTTAATTCCTTAATATTTTTTAAATTCAGGTTTTTATCTGCTTGCTTTTATGGTTCCATCTCACTGAGAATTTCTGCACATTTTCCTTATTGAGTTTCCAAGCTTCCTCTCTGGTGGGCCTCTTCACATCTGTTGCTCATGGAGATGCAGATCTCATTGTTGGATAGAAGGAGAAGCCTTCTCTACTCTCTGTGGGCTGTGAACTGCCTTCCAAGCCTCTTGGAGCCTGTCATAACTTTGCCAAGATACCTGGAGAAAACCTAGCCTCTCCCCGATCTCCCTAACCATTTCACTCCCAGCAGCAGGGGACATGCACTTGATCCTATTGACTCTTCCTGGCCTTTTGAAGAGAATTGATCTCCTCATACAAGGACAAGATTGATTTTTATTTTGAAAATTATAGTTTGAACTTTGAAGATACAATTATTATAATAAAAATATTCACTTTTGTTGAGAAACCAAATAGCAAATCACTGAAAACAAGCAAACAACAAAAGCCCCAGAACCTTGAATTAAGAGGAAATTATCAACAAAGTACAAAATATTTGGAACGGAATGATAATGTAAACACTATATATAAAAAGGAAGTTTCCTCACTCCCTCTCTTCCTCACAATGTCTGTTCTTCTCTTATAACATCTATCTACCTTCCCTCCTTCCTTCCATCCTTCTTTTTCTGTGTGTAGGTATATTGATTCAGAATCAGATCAATAGTTCTATAAGTGAACAATATAAATCAGGTAGAATGGTAGTGACCAGTGGGGCAGCAACATTGCCGGGGTACAAAAAAATTAATAGTATCTTAAAGACATGAACTTATGCTCTGTAAACAAGTCTGTAACTCTGTGACTAGTTGGACTACTTTGAGTTTTGATAGGAATGATTTTTTAAAACTTGAATATATGTTGTATTTGAAATCTGCACTGTTAGCTAAAATTTGCATGTCATTTTTTTCTAGACCATGTTGAATGTTCATTTACAAAGTCATTTTGCCTGTCTTTGACTGAGATTTTATTTCCTCTGGAGTCTAACTAATGTTAGACAAAATTTCACTGAATTATTTTCTTCCTTAAGGACCAATACAGAGAAAAGATTTTCTTATTTAATATTGAAGTTAGTGGATGCATATGAACATTACATCATAATTGTCTAATCTTAGCCTTTTGGTTACGGAAAAGAATGTCAAAAAGAGTTGAAGGCAACAGGTGTCTTTGTCTCTGGTGTTCATCCTTGTGCTTTCTTTACTACCCTATGTCACATTTTCACAATGAGGAAATGACAGATAAGCCAGAAACATTTACACAAGGGCGGTCAAATGACTTCTTGATGTATTTTGTACCAATTGGAACCATTCTTCTTTATTAAATATCTGTACATTTTTGTGTAATTTCAAAACTTCTTCCTTTCTTCGCAGAAATAAGAGAACTGATGTTAGAAAAGTAGCACATCGATACCTGCTAGATACCTTGAATCCTCTGATATTAAATTACATTAGAAGAAAAAGATTCCATCAGATATTTCTTGAGGAGATGCCCTGGAAAGCACAGATGAACCTATATCTGGCAACTGCACACTTTCACTTGCTTTTACAAAAGCTAGGAGAGCGTATGAAAATGAAGTATGGCATTTCCCACATGGTGGTCAGGTATAGTATATTATCAATGAATGATAATGATTTTAGCTTTGTGAACTGGATTGTATTTGATTTTTCAGAGCTACAATACTCATAACACCTTAAAGAGGTTTACAGAGTGCCTCTATACTGGTTACCGACACTTTCCTTAAGTTTTTATTTAAGAATCTTTCCCAAACAAGTCTGGATATAAGTTCTTATGAACTACTAGTTTGTAAAAATCTTGAATATGTTTTTCAGTCTAGCTTTCAGTGTGAGGATAAAGTGTAACTCCAAGATAAATTTATATATGAATTATATAATAACTATGGATATTGATAAACATCAGGCAAAACTCTATTTCATTTAGAGGTATAGTTTAAGTGTCTGTAAACAGCAAACACATTTTCTCATACAGTGTAAACTTGCTATCATTAGTTCAATAGGCATTTTTAAATTCTTACTGAGTTTCTTTGACTAAGTACTATAGGAGATAAAATAGGAGATGTGTACATAATATGGAATGCTATGCAACCATTAAAAGGATGCTATAGATAGTATCATTCATTTAAAAAAAAACTTATTGAGTACCTGCAATATACAAAGCACTGAGCTCAGGTGCAAGAGGTATGCAAAGATGAACAGGATATACAACTTAGAGTCTGGTAGGATAATAAATATAGTTAACAACAGAAGGCAAAGAGCATTTTGAGTCTTCTTTGTTCCTGGAAGGAGAGTTTTCTCTGGGTGGGACTAACAGGAAAGATTTCATGGGGAGAGACCACTAGGCCTGGGTCTTAATGGATAGGCGGGGTTTAGAAACATGCAGATGGGGAAATGGGGAAATAGACATTCTCCCTAGTTGAAAGAGCATGAGTCCAAGTCCAGATAGTAAACAAGTAAACAGAGGATGAGAACCACAGTCTGGCCAGAATCTAGGGCATATGAAAGGGAGTGGTATGATATAATAGAAAAGTAGGTTGGTGCTGGATCATGGAGGGTTTTACATGTCTGTTAAATCTGAGCTTTATTTTATATATAGTAGAACAGTGTGGTTCAACCTTTTTTTTATCTCATGGCCAACTGAACCTATAGTTAAACTTCCACTGCATACTTGAATTATCTTGATCAAAAAAAAAAAAAAAGAGTAAAAGAAAATATACTTACTGTGTTTTGAGCTTCTTTTAAAAATAATTTATTTAATGATCCTTAAAAATTTTTCACAACACACACCAGTGTGCCAAGGCATACCAGTTGAAAATCACTGTTATTGAAAGTTTTTGAGCAGGGCCATGGTAAAAAAATGTCTCTGGTAGCAACATATCAAATGGATTGGAAGGAGGAAAGATGGAAGGCAGGGATGTGAATTGAGAGGATATTTATTTCAGTACTGCAGTGAAAAAAATGTAGGTTGAAATCCAGAATGAACTTGGTTCCAGTTTCTGTTTCTTCAGAATTCGGTTCTGCCAGATGAAACCTTAGCAAAGACATTTCCAGATAGCTCCCTTTCCTTTGTTGGCCAGACCAGATCTGAATTCAGGAAGCAGTTAGCTTGTCTGACTGACAGGAAAGGCTTTTGAAGAAGTAACCCTTTCATGGGGCCATGACAGTGAAAATAGTTCAGATCAGAAGGGTTTCCTGACTGTTCTCCGAACATGGTGGAGTCTCCAAACTTTCACTCATGAATGACGACTGATGCATGATGAGGCAATGACCAAATTCATGTCAGGGTAACTTGTTGTTAACATCGATTTTGTTAAAACTGTTATGTATGCTCAATGTTTATTTGTTTGTTTTTAGCAGAAGGTTGTTTACTGCTTAGACCTTTTTTAAAATTGGCATTAATTATGGACACATTACTCTATATCATAGCTTTCTTCATTGAGGTGTGTGTGTCAGGTGGTTTTAAATTGACATAAATTATTGTTTCAGAGCTCATAGAGTGAGTACAGATTTTTTTATTCCCATTTTCAAGGGCTTTTTAAGGGAAATGGGTACAGATGTTAAAATTCCTAAGAGCAAAGTTACATTGTATAATTTTAAAAGTTAAAAGGGAAAATGTTAGGCTTTGATTAAGTGCCAAATACTTTATGATCCAAAGTTTGGGCGCATTCACTTACAGATGTTTTTAAAAGTAAACATGGATTGTGTTTGATAGATTTAATTCAATTTTGCTTATATTATTTTTAATGTGATTTCCCCCCCTGCAGTTTCCGATCATGTGATCCTAGTATATTCTCACTCTATAATTCAGGAACAGTATTACCGACAGTAAAATTGACTTTAGAAAATTATAAAACACTGCTTGATTTCCTTCTTACAAATAAAAAACGAAAGGCCAACTTATCACCAGGTAAAATAAATATGTTAATTTACTATCAAATTGCCTCTAGATTTTTATTCATTAACACAACACACATATCATAGACATACAGAGCTACACATACCATTTTCCAAAGACCCAGTAATTTAGTTGAGTTTTGATATTTTGTAGGAAATTCTTGTTTGCTCTATTTTAAAACAATCTTGTATGTTTTTATGGTATTACCACATATATTTGGAAATAAAACCAATTTAGCCATTCAGTAGAATATAATGTTCTTTTGTTAAATGCTAATAGCCTCCAGTGGTTTAAGACAGGTGAAGTTTTGCTGCCAGGTATTGTATTTTCATGAAAGTAAGTTTCAAATCAATTCCATCAAATGTGCTGATACAAGTGGCATGAAAACAGTCATACTAGCTGATTTTATATTCAGGGTAATCCACTCTTGCACTAGGATCTCCAACTAGCACCTTCTGTGAAAGTTCACCCCAAGATGAATGCAATAATAATTTGCTGGCAGGATCTAGAAGTGTCGTTATCCAGTCAGGTGATGGGGTCTCTGGAAGTTGGAGACATGCAGGTGAACAGTGTCCTTAGTCTGAGGGTTACACTGATGACTGCAGTCTGCCAGACTTGATTAATTTTTATACCCCTTTCCTGCAAAGGGGACAAAGCTAACCTAACCAATAATCTACCTTAAATACCACTCACTTCACAAATAAAAAATTATTTCTAATATCTTTATGCTATTACAAACCCACTTATATAGATATTTAATAGTGACATTTAAAGCCCTATATAACTTATTGCTGATCAGCATTCTCCATAAGTTAGGTAACTGGCCCAGGAGTATTGATTCATTTTTGAGGTCCTGGGCATTTGAAGTCCTAATGTCTTCTAGAAATAACATTAGGTTGAACTGTTACCTGCACATCATACTATGTATATATAGAAGTATTTGAAAGTAAATTCCATAGACATAAAAAGTTTTGTTTTTGTATATGGCTTCCTGAATTTTTTTTTTTTTTAGAAACTGACAGAGTATTTTGCTATTTATACTCACTATCTAATGTAGAGTTCTAAGAGAAGGTTTGTGGCAAGAGCAATCTTTCGGTTTTTATGCTACCCCAGCAGAGGGAATGAGTGGCCAAAGTTGCTGCATTGACTCTAGAGGGTGCTGCTCACTTTCTAATGTGTCGTGGGTGTGGCCTGTTCTGGAGGAAATTAAGAAACAAAGGGATCTTGTCATGATTCCCTTAGGAAAGCATACATAGACATGAAGGCTATGTTAACCAGTTTGATGAAAATAGTTCAAATTGTATATGAAAACGCCACACTGTACCCCATGATTGCATTAATGTACACAGCTATCATTTAATAAAAAAAAAGGCAAAAAAAAAAAAAAAAGAAAAGCATGTACATTCCTACTCCTGCCTTGTTCCTTCCATCATTGCCTTTGTTTGACATATTCCCTGTATTTTCCCCTATGACTAAATAATAGATCTAAGTGTTTCATTTCTAGAAACTTTCCTCGGTTCATTGTGTCTGTGATGATCTTATCCTTTCTGCATATTTACATATTATTTGTTATCTGAGTTACTCTTTTTATGATGTTATGCTTATCACCTTTTGTGTTCTCTGGAACTTAATTCTATGTTTTTAATCATGTTATATCTAATTTTTGTACTGTAGATGCTGACGAGCTTTCTGCATTTGCTAATTCCAAAATGGCTGATGAGAATATGCCCAGGACGCATACTATTTACAGCTCAGACTCTCCATCAGGTCATAGTCCTAAAGAAAAGGATAGAGGAAATTTGAGTTTATTGGATCATTTTCTGAAAGTCTTTGCGTATTGCAGGAGAGCAATGGTAATGCAGTCCTTCTGATTTGCTAACGTAGTGGACATAAATCTCAGCCCATCAACTTGAGTGTGTATGATATATTGCATGTATTTATTTACTATACATATTTTTAGTTTTGACTTTAAGACTTCATCTTGCTGGATTTAGCCTCAGTCACTTGTGAGGTGTGCCTGCCGTGATACTGAGGCATGCATTGTTAAGTTGTCAGGGAGAGAGGGTGAACCCCTTTAATCATCTATTGTGCATCCTTCATCCACCAAGAGCCTAGGGGATCTTTGTCCCTGTCTGCGCAGTTCTGTGACTGTGCATGCACCTTTCTACAGGGGTGGAGTTCTCTTGGGATGCCAGAGGTTCCTCTCTAAGGTCTTGATCTCTCGCTTTCCTCTAGTGCAGGCTACAGGAAATCCTGGCTCCAGCCCAACCTCCTGCTTCTTCCTGCCATTTGTGTCTCTTCTTAAATGCTTTTTTCTTCTTTTAAAATACTGTATGATGGATTATTAAAACCTAGATTGCAATCATTATCTATAAAGATATCAATTTCTTTTTTTCTCATAGGAGGAAGGACATATATATCAAATGTCTCAAGAGTTGAAGGGAAATCTATTCTTTCTAGATAAGAAAGGAAGATTTAGCATTTCCATATTCTTCAGGGAGTGGACAGAATGATTTTACAAAGTATAAAGTAAATCCAGGTCACCTCCTCTGATCATGAGCATCAAACTGTGTGTGCCCTCCTTGCTGCCCACTTCTGGGTCTGGGGAAGCTGGCCCTGCACATCTCATGGGACTCTGCTCCTCCAGCCCCTGCCACTCCTGCCTCTGCAGTCCTGAAAGCACTAAGACTGTTCCCTTTGAAGCCCTCCATTTCACCTTCCCTCCTTTGCATTAGCTGTTCCCTAAGGCTCAAATGCTCTTTTCCACCCAGTACCCTGACTGCCACCTTCATGTGACTTGTTCAACTCAACATTAAGGTCTCTGCTTGAATGTCACTTCCTCAGAAAAGACTTCTTTCCCAACATGTCCTTCAGGTTCTAAACCATTTCAGCTTTAGTTTCCTTCATAAAATTTACTATTCCATGAAATTATATTTTTATTTGTCTGCCTTTTTAGCATTGGCCTCCTCAAATAAACTGAAGTAGCATGGAGGGCACACTCAATTTCCCGTGCTCACTGCTGCATCCTTAGCACCTACAACAATGGGATTTTAGGATTGAGACCCCTGGTGTGTAAATCTGAGCTGATCACTTAGTAGATTCTTGACCTTGGGCAAGTTAGCCCCATGTCTTCATTTCCTCATCTATAAATTGGGTAGAATACTAGTGCACACTTATTTTATAGTTGTTAGAATTAAATGAGGTAATGCAAATAAATGTCCTAACAGTGTCTAGCACATATAAGTGGTTAATTATTTTTTATTACCAATACATACTATTTTCAGAAAGATCAAATTGTTAAGATATCTGTAACTTTCAGACCTTAGGGATTTTTTTTTGAATGTGTTTGTATTAGGTTCTTGCTCACCGTGGCGGTTATTGGACTTTGCTTCAGAACTGCTGCCGGGTCTTTTGGAACTTTACTCAGGAGCTACAAATACTTCTCAAACAAACAGTGGATATTTATAAAACATCTATTATTAATCAGGAGAGTTTTCTCTGTGTCTCTGTCATACCATTCCATTTGGGGGCAGAATTCCTTATTGACATGTTAATACATCTGCAGTGTACCAAGTCTGTTAAGGTAAGGACATTTTGGTGATTATTTTTATTGTATTCAATTTAAAAATATCTTTGTATTGTGCAGTTTGGGATAAGTAGGAATTGGTATTTTTCTTGAGTTCTATTTTGTTTGTCTATATTTCATTTGTTTCTCATTATTATTTTCTTCATAATGTATAACTTGCATTGTTATTAATTAAAAATATCTTGCCCTGAAAATGTATTTTGTTAAAGGGAAGGGAAAGTAACATTTACTGAGCTCTAGCTCCTACATAAATTATCCTTAAACAATCTTTTTTGGCAGATAAATAAATAGATCCTGTGAGATTATATTATAATAGATCCTGCTTGCCAGTTGATCTTTATTCCATTGCTTTATCTGTCTGTCCCTGCTCTATTTCTTCATGTCTACTAGAATTTACAGCCTTTTCCAGAGGAAAATATTTAACATTTCTAGAGGAAAATATTTAACAACAATAGCACAAAAGACAGAAAGGGCAAATAAAATTAAACTACCATGAATTTGTTACACTTTATACAAAGTGGTACAATGTTAATTCTTAAGTAGAATGTGATAAGTTAAGGATACATTTAATAACTTCTAGGGTGACTACAAAAAGAGAAATATAGCTTAAAAGCTAACAAAATGAAATAGTTAACTATAAAGAAGGTAGGAAAGAAGGAATAAAGGAACAAAAAACATATGGGACAAATAGAAATATTAAATCTCACTCAATCATATCAATGACCATATTAAATAGAAGTGGGCTAACCACTCCAATTAAAAGGCAGAGATTGTCTGACTGGATTAAAAAAAAGTCTACAATTGAATTGTAATATAAAGAAGCAGATTGAAAATGAAAATATGAAAAGAGATATACTATGAAAACAGTACTTTAATAAAGCTGTTGAGACTATATTAGATAAAACAGTCTTCAAATCAAGGAGTATTACGAGAGGAAAAGGAGGACATTTCACAATAAGAAGAGGCTCAATTAATCAGGAAGATATACCAATAAATGTGTATGTGCCTAATAACAGTTAAATAAAATTTAAACCGCATTCTAAACATCCAAAGCTTGAAGAGATTCCTGGTTGATGACCACAGTGATGTGTCAAGAGTGTAACACACCTTGATTCCACTGGGAAGGGCTTGGAAGATGTATGTTTAGGATCCTCTTAGATTGCACTCCAGGTGCTTCACCATTTTGCTCTTTCTGTGTTGTTTCCTTTATAATAAAACTGTAATTATAAGCAGAGTGTTTTCATCAAGTTCTGTTGAGTAATTCTAGTACATCATCAAACCCAATGGTATTAATGGGGAACCTTGAATTTATAGCTGAGCAGTCAGAAAAGTGGGTGACCTTGAGACTTGTGTCTGGCATCTGAAGAGAGGGCAGTCTTTTGGAGGATTGAGCCTTTACACATGTAGAGTCTGAGCTAACTCTGGATAATTAATGTTCAAATTGAAGTGAAGTAAACCCAGGTGGGATGGAAAGAGAGCACAAGTGCAAATGGTGTATTCAGTGGGATGGATCACATGCAGAGTCAAAAAATAAGTCTTAACAAAATTTAAAAGACTAAAATTTTAAAGAATATGTATTTTGACCACTATAGAATTAAATTATAAACCAATTACCACAATATAGGAAGAAAAATCTCTGAATATCCGGAAATTAAAGAACAGAATTCTAAATGGCCCATGGGTCAAAGAAGAAAATACAAGAGAGATTAAAAAATATTTAAAGCTGGCTCAGAGCCCATAGCACAGTGGTTATGGTGCTAGCCACATGCACTGAGGCTGGCAGGTTTGAGCCTGACCCAGGACCAGCTAAACAACAATGATAACAATAACAATAACAAAAATAGCCAGGCGTTGTGGTGGTTGCCTATAGTCCCAGCTACTTGGGAGGCTGAGGAAAGAGAATGGCTTAAGTCCATGAGTTTGAGGTTGCTGTGAGCTGTGATGCCACAGTACTCTACTGAGGGTGACATAGTGAGACTGTTTCAAAGAAAAAAAAAAAGAAAAGAAAAAGAAAATATTTAAAGCTAATGATAACATTTCAAAACTTGTGGGCTACAAATAAAGCAGTGCACATAGGGAAATTTATAACTTTAAATGCTTATTAGAAAAGACGAAAGATACAACTTCAGTTATCTAAATGCTCACTCATAGGAGTTAGGAAAAGAAAAGCAAATTAAATGTATAGCAAGTAAAAAGAAGGAAGCAAATAAGAAGGAGAAATGAAGGAAATGATAAAGGCATAAATCAATTAGGTATAAAATAAAAGCAAAATTAATAAAGTTAAAAATTAATATTTGAAAAGATTATTAAAACTAATATACTGATGTACAAATACAAAAGTGAGAAAAAGCACAGATTCCTGATATTAGTAATGAAAGGAATATAATTACAGATCCTATAGATATTAAAAGATAAATAAGGGAATATTATGATCAGTTTTCATTAATGAATTTTATAACTTAAATGAAATGGTTACATTTATTAGAAAACACCACTTAGCAAATCTGACACAAGAAGAAATAGAAAGTTTGAATTACCCTAAATACAGTGTGTCCATAAAGTTCATGTGCAATTTAAAATTTTAAATTATTAACAAAACTATATATTAACAAAACTGAATTCATAATCAGAAACTTTTACATAAAGAAAATTACAGACCCAGATTATTTCCTTGGGGATTCTAGTAAACGTACATAGAATAAATATTAAATCATCTACTTTTTAAAGAAATGAGTCTAACTTAATTCTGACAGATATCAACCGTAAAAGTATAAACCAGTATCTCTCATAAACGTAGACACAAAACTCCTTTATTTTTCTTTTTTAAAAATTTCAGATGAATATGAAGGTACAGGTGATTAGGTTACGTTGTGTTTGTTAGGTATAAAGTCCAAATTGTAGTTGTGTCCTTCATCCAGGAGTTGTGCCATAAATCTTTACATTTTGCCTGTTAGGTGAGAGCACACCAACCCTCTACCCTCTTCTCCTCTCTCTCACACTTGAGTTTAATTGTGTTTTTCTCTTGCGTAGATGTGTATGTTTTCTTCTCTTAGTATTGAGTCCATTTGATACTTGCTTTTCAATTCTTGTGATACCTTACTAAGGAGAATGTGCTATAGCTCGTATTCCCACCCACTGAGCCCGACTTTAGGTATGCATATTACATTTCACAGTTAGATGACTTCCAAGTTCTCTTCTAACATCAAGGACTGTGGATCTTGTTAGAGGGGCTGTTTATCCTCTACTTTTGTTTTGTTTTGAGACAGAGTTTTACCATGTTGCCACTTGGTAGAGTGCCATGGTGGCCCAGCTCACAGCAACCTCAAACTCTTGGGCTTAAGTGAATCTCTTGCCTCAGCCTCCCAAGTAGCTGGGACTACAGGCACCCACCACAACGCCCAGCTATTTTTTTTATGTCGTCATCATTGTTGTTTGGCAGGCCTGGGCTGGATTCAAACCCACCAGCTCTGGTGTATGTGGCTGGCGCCCTAGCTGCTGAGTTACAGGTGCTGAGCCTCTGCTTTTCTTTATATCTTCCTTTCTTTTTTTTTTTTGAAATCCAAAGTCATTTAAGTACTTAAAAAACCCTCAGAGTTGGGTACAAGCAACTTCTCTACATTCTTGTCTGTCTTATTCACCCCTTAGATTCTCATTGAATTGGGTGTCTTTCATTCACGTCTCACCTCTCAGGGATCCGCAGCGCCAGCTCTGGCATCCCCGAGGTCACCCCGCCCACGGACCTTCCCTGAGCCGCCACTCCAATCCTCGGGTTGCTCTGGCCGGTTCCCCACCCCTCTCTCGGACGAGAACCGCTAGAGCTAGTATATCTTCCTTTCCAAATATATATCTATATATATTTGGGATAGAGCTAGACAGGACTTGAATTACTCAATGGTTTGGGGGCGATAGCCTGGCCCTTAAATGAATCTAAGGGGCTTTGCTTGGCCCTTAAGGATTTCAAGAGGTATACAGAAATATATCAGAGACTCATGGGAACTGAACACAGTAATTACATAGTAATTCTTTAGTTTAGGTGAAAAGAGGATCTTCCTAGATATTTTTTTTTCTTCTTTAAGTTTGACCTTTTCATCAAGGAATTGGGCATGTTATTCTATGAATTAACAAATGTATCCAATATAACAGGGGAACTTCATTATTTCTTTAAATTAAAGTCTATTTTTCCCTAAAAACTTTACCTTTTTTGGTTTAATATCCTTAAATATCTTAGTCCATTAGCCATGTGTGGCTGTATAAATTTAAGCTTGAATTAATTAAAATTAAATAAAATGAAAAGTTCAGTGGCACTTACCACATTTTATAAGCTCAATAGCTTTAGCTGTTGAGTGGCTATACTGAACTATATCAGACAGCGCAAATACAGCACATTTACACAATCACAGGAATTTATATTGGATAGCACTGCCTCAAATTATCAAGCTTTGATTTGTATAATCAAAACATACTTTAATTTTCTTTTTGTTCAGTTCTTTTCCATCTTGCATTTTTATCATGTTCATTTTTCAGAAACAACATGTAGTAAAATCTGAAATTTCACAATTTTTTTTCAATGTGTTACTTGCAGTCTATTGAAGATGAAGGAGAGTTCAGTGTTCCAAGCTGTTATGGGAATATTAAAAATGATAATGGTGGCTCTAGCCTTACTTTTGAGCATCCTTTGGATGATGTAAATGTGGTTGATTTGAAATGGATCCGTGACTTTGTATTAAAAGCTCTGGAAATTTTATATCAAGTGGAAAAATGGGAAACACTAATATCACTTGCCATTCAGTTCAATGAAATTTCACAGTAAGTACTACTGTAATGGCAATTGGAAGTGTCAGAATTAATTGAGTCTTTTAACTAATGTTTACTTTTTAATGTATTCTTTACTCCTGTCTAGTGAACGGTATGCAGAACAAGTGACACCACTTTTAGTATATGCACAGCGTCAGCTTCTCCTGAGAATACAGAAGTTCAAGGGCCTAGATATCACCCAACAACCTTGTACAACGTATGAGTCTGAATGTGGGGACAAGGTAAGGCCAGCTCTGCTATTCATGTAGCTGTGCTTCCTTATTAGTACATATATAAAATACAAAGAAATTAGATGATCATTATTATTTTCATTTAGACATTTATCATTCAAATGAACAAACATTATCGAGAGCCTACTATGTGTCAGTATCTTCTTGATACGGTGTAAACAGAAAATTAAGTCCTCATGTACAAGAAGCTAATATTCAGGTCAGGGCTGACTTATCCATTAGGTACCACTGAGACAGGGTCTAGAGCTCACAATACTTCTAGGGGCCCACTAATTATTTTAATTTCTTTTAAAATAAGAAGAAAAAAGTAACTTTTAGGTCAAATGTTTTCATTTGTGCTATTCATATTTTTGTGTATAAACACAACTGTAAAGTGTAATTTTTAATAATTTTTAAATGCAGTAATGGCCCATGAAGACCAAAGTGCCTAGGGCCCGTGGAAGTCATGGTATAGTTGAACTAGGTAGAAAAAAAGAGATAAGTAAATCCTCTCACTTACTAATTTAATGAATACGTATTGACTACATAATCAGAGCCATTGCATACAGTTGTGCAGTCTGCATTCTGCCCAACGGGCCCCTGGCACATTTAGGGGCTGAAATACAGCCCCTGCTCTCTACATCAGCCTGTGTGCTTATGAGTCCTTGCTCTCAGCCAGTGAGGACTACTACCTTTCTCCTGAATTTTGTGTTGCTGTATCTAACTGCCTGTATCTGTCAGGGTTCAACCAGAGGAACAGAACTAGTAAGACAGGTCTAGCTTACCTTATACTGAGTAGAAAAAGCAAACTCGGTTTCCCCACTTGCTCTCTTACAACATGACTCTGACCTCAGATTTGTGGGAATTTCTTCCCGCCAGCAGGCATCAGTTTGACAGTGGACATCATCTGGGTATCCTCGGGTTCAATTCTTGACACTGCCTACCTTGAGATAGCATCACATCCCAAGGTTGATGGTTCAGTCCCACAAGACTGCTCCCCACTTCCCATGCTGATTGCAAACCCCAGGTTTGTTTTATCTGTGCTATTGATAGTCCAGCTATAAATTGAAGTCCTGTGACATCCTCATTATATTTGATTCATTTGCTATGGTGACTCACAGAACTCAAGGAAACACATTTTAGTGTTTAGTTAGTTATTATAAACTAGTTATTATGTCATTATGAAGGAAACAAAGAAATACATAGACTACAGTATAGGGGTTTCTGTGCCCTCTCTCTCAGTGCCGTACCTTCTAGGAGCCTTTAAGCTTTTAGCTCTCTGGAAGCTCCTTTCAGGACCATGCCTATTTAACAAAGCTTCCATAAAAACCCAAAGAAGTGCAATGGTTAAATATTGGCCATTAGTGATCAGCTTAACTCTCAGCCCTCTCTACCTTCTGTAGAGGTTGGGGACTGGGGCTGAAAGTCCTAATCTCGCCTTGGTCATTTTGTTGACTGAACACTTCCTTGGGGTTACCAGTCATCTTCAGTCAACTCATTAGCATAGAAAAAGACATCACTTTGGAGATTCCAAGGATTTTAGGAATTGTATGCCAGGAAAATGAGGACAAAGACCAGCTATATTTTTTGCAATATGCACTGTCTATCTGTCTGTCTGTTAAATTGTCGAATGGTTTATTATAAGGAATTGGCTTATATGATTGAGAGGGGCTGGCTAAGCAAGTCCAAACTCCATAGGGCAGGCAGTCAGGATCATGAGCAGGAAGGAACCCCACAGGCATGGGCAGAATCTGTTGTTTAGAGGCAGTCGTGAGGGACGATCCAGGGAGGAGGGCACAATTGAAGACCTGGCTGCTCTTTGGTGTCTGGAGTCCTGGAGACTGCTGGGACAGTAGAGACTCATTTCCTGATTAGTCAGGCCACCAAGGATAAAGTCAGTTTATTAGGGACCTTTAATTAACATCTGCAAAATTCTTTGACGGCAGCACCTAGGTTAGTGTTTGGTTAATAACTGTGATGAAGTGTTTACACCACAGAATGGATGCTTTCCTACCTTTGCTTCTCCTCATTTTCATGGCCCGGCCATGTATCACACTTATGGATCAGTGCAGCAAAACTAGCTCCTTGTGTTCACCACCTCTGTGTGTTGACCAGCTTCGTACAGTCCTTTTGGGTGGTCAACTTACAGTGGTTCTAATGTGTCTGTTAAAGAATAAATTGTGAAAATACCATGGAGGTTAGTTTGGCAAAACTTCAGGGAAGTTAAAATTGAGTTAATTACGAATAAGGTGGAAAAATCTGCCATTAGAACAGCAGCCAATATTTTAAATATATTTCAGCCTACATAATGGAAGATGTATTTATACTGGAGGATTTATAGAATTACAGAAAATCATATTCTAATTGTTCTACATAATTTGCCTTAAGCTCTTCCAGCTGTGCTGTACAATAGAAATATGAAAAATTATGTTGCTGCTTTTTTTCCCAGAAAGTTCTTATGATTAAATGCTATTCTGCCAGCCTTTGTTTGTAGTATTGTTTTATATCTCTTAATTTTGACAAATAAAAAAAGAGAGAAACATAAGTAAGCCAAATTTTAAGCTATAAATACCTAAGTGGTGTTTGTTTTCATTTTTCTTTTTTAAGATAACCTGCCGAAATTTCATTGGGAAGCAGCTTGTCATTAATTCTTCAACCATGGAAGAAATAGAAACAATATACTACACAGAGTTACTAAAAGTGACTGTCAATGCAGGTCAGAACCAATTTTAGCTTGAAGCTTTATTTTCCTTAAAGTTTACTGTTATCTTCTGCATGCCAAATCTTCCTTTATTAAAATGTTTATAAACCCTTTTTGCAAGTTTATTTGACTGAAAATAATACGCTTGATATTTGCCACTTTATATTGCTATCAATATCACTTAAGGGGGATTAAATCACTTTTTAAAAAAGTTTAATCTATAAGTTGAAGAAGGGAAATAAAGAAAAAGGAAAAGGGCAATTGATAGGAAAAAACAGATGGGAAAAGGTTGATTTGCATATTTTTCTCTGTTTTTATCTTACTTGGAAACCTTGCTGTTTGATCTTTTGCTGTTTTTTTTTTTTGTTTTGTCTTCACTCTCATAATAATTTCCATGTCCATGTGAACATAGATGATTCTATTGGCTTTACCATGTTTGAGTTGTAGGTTCGGGGTGGAGAAACTTTGCCTGTTGGAAGGCTGCATTAATTAGCTATAATCAAATAAGACCACACTTCAGAAACTTCAATTAGATGTGCTTACAAATGTACAGTATTTGTAAAAATCTAGCCACTATGTACTAATTTCAAAGAGTGAAAACCAATTGTTAATTTTAAAGTAAACTCACCTTTTAATGACTTTATTGTGTCCGCTTTTTGTTGGAAAGCATTTGAATATTTGGTTGCAGCATGGAGGGCCACAGCTTCAGTTGGTCCTTTAAGATGGGTATCAGTCATTCGTGACCTTAAAGGCATCTTGATTTGCTTAGGTAGGAGAATGTATTAATAGATTTGCATTTTTCCATTTCAGTTGGAATTTTTTTTAGAATGAACGGCTTATAATGTCATCTACTGAGAGCTTACTCTTTAGGTATCTTGGAGATACCAACTAGGTTGGAGGCTGAAATGTTAATTTAAGCATGATGTCTTGATTCTCAAAGTCATTGAACCTTCATTGTATTCTCCAATTAATAGGTCTATAACAGCTACGCATTCTTCAGATGATTCACATATATCATTCTGCTCATCAATAACCTTTGCTAACTGAGGGAAGTGTTCATCTGGAATTTCCTTTTGAAAAAGTGTTTTAAAAACAGAGATTTTTTTTTTAAATATATTTTTGGATCTTTTTGCCACATATATATATAGACTTAGTTTTTCCTTACAAATAAATATTCATTTCAATTTGATGTAATATCACACAGGAATGCTGTGTTCATATGGAAATCTTCTTTCAATAGTTCACAATGCTGATTCTTCATAAAACTTAACTATTAGTTCTCACAGAGATAAAACTGGCTGACATTTGTCCCTGAGATAGCCAACCCACTGTAGAATGCTATGGCAAATCCAGGCTGAATACTTCATCATTCAACTTGAGCATGTTATGAAAGTGACAATGCCATGTTGCATTTGCAGAAATATAGTTAACGAAACAACTGTGGCAAAGTGTCACTTAAAAAAGTACTTTTGGTACAGAGACTTTGCAGATACAATGAAAAAAAATGAGAGCACTGTTCACATATGTTCACTCAATTTACCAAATTCAGTCCGACTTCACATGTATCTTGAAAGTTGTTGAGGTATCTATTCCCTGTATTCTGTTTGCAAGAATGTCCAAAGCGAGTAACTCTTTGTAGTAAAGAAAATCTTGTTATGACCTGAATGAAGTATAAAACCTGCACCAAGTCAGTAGAATCAGTTGATTTATCCATAGTAATTGAACAATATATGCAGTAGAACCTCCATAGTTGCCCACCTCCCTACAGTGACCACCTCCTTAAGTTGACCTAATTTTCATAGACTGGACATGCAACACATGTACACATCAGTGCTGTAGGCCTGGTTCCTTATGTTGGTGAACTCCATGTTGACTGGTTTTTCACAGTCCTTTGACTGGTCAACTTACAGAGTTTCTACTATATTTTCTTCTGCAAGTATTGCATGAAGTTATTCTGTTAAGTGGAAGGCTAACTCATGCTGCAATCAGTTATGGTTCTCCTTGAAAGAGGCTGTTCTTTGTACTTTGAAACTTTTATTGGGGGTTAAGCATCCCATAACTTTAACAGTGCATTCTTTTTTTTTTTTTTAATTGCTGGGGATTCATTGAGAGTATAAGAAACCAGGTTACAATGATTGCTAACCATGCAATCTTTTACAATTTCTATATCACTGAATGGCTTCCCTTTACCCCAGCTATATAAGCTACTTTATAAGTTGCTTCAGAGGCATTATTTCCAGCTCTTACTGCTGCTTGAAAGAATTGTCTTTTCTTTGACTTTTCACGTTTTAATTTCTGTAATACAACCTTTCAGGTCTCATCCTCTAATCTCAAATATTTGTGGTCGTTATGATTGTTACAATGCTAATGAGCATTGAATTTAATGTTGATGTTGCAATATCATAAAGTAGGCAAATCATATTATCTTTAGCAGAAATAAGATTTTATTGCAATTCCCAATCCTCATTAAAAAATCTGTTTTCTTCCTTTTGTATTCTCTTGGTCTTCTTTGACATGATGGGCTAATAAGTGACCAAATTAAAAACTACTTTTGAGCTCTGCAGCTATTCACAAATCCTACTTCAAACAGGGAGACAGTGCAGTGTTGTCAAAAGCTGTTAACAGACTGGTGAACTCGACCACCATAAACTCTCACCAACCAGCCTTGTGGGGCAGTGGTGCCAGTCAGGTGGAGGAAGTTAGATCTAAATCATGTGTGTAGCAGCCATCAATTTAGCCCTTATTGTTTATTAACGTTCTAATTGTGTTTGTCAATCTGTGAGAATTATTTCTTTTCTTTTTCAAAAACTTTCAGAATGTTACAGGTTACATGCAATACTTTCATCCAGAGTAAGTCAAGGTTATAGTTACCCTTAGGTTGTGTGCATTGTACCCATTAAGTATGAATTTACTCATCCCCTCCTACCCCCACCTGCTTGATTTCCACTGAATTTTACTACCACATGTACACAACAGTGATCAACAGGAGTGTTGATCATTCAGTTCCAATTTTAATAGTGAACACATATGGTGTTTGTTTTTCCACTCCTGTGATACTTTACTTAGGGCAGCAGTTCTCAGCCTGTGGGTTGTGACCCATAAGAGCTGTATTAAAGGTCCACAGCATTAGGAAGGTTGAGAACCACTCACTCAGGGGTTCTCTACTTCCAATCCACTAAAGCAGGTATCCTCAAACTATGGCCCGTAGGCCACATGCAGCCTGCCTAGGACATTTATCTAGCCCACAGAGTGTTTTTGCTGCCGCTGCCTGTCCTGCTTAGCAGCCGACTTATCCCAGGGCCGGCAGTCCAGCCCTCCAACAGTCTGAGGGACAGTGAACTGGCCCCCTGTTTAAAAAGTTTGAGGACCCCTGTACTAAAGTATTGATGGGTAGGTGGGTTGTTTCCACCTCTTTGTAATTATGAATTGTGCTGCCATAAACTTTTGGGTGCAGGTCTCTTTTATCCTTCAAGTGAATATTTAATAGTGTAATTGCTGAATCAGATACTTTTGGTTCTTTTAGGTCTCTCTATACTAGTTTCCCTAAAAGTGGTACAAATTTTCAGTCTCATCAATGGTGTGTAAGTGACTTTTGTGTAAAAGCTGTTTTCACGAGAGTTAGTCGATAGCTCCCTGTGGTTTTGATTTGCATTTACCTGATGACTAGAGATGTTGAGCATTTTTTCATGTAATTATTGTTCATAGGTCTATCTTCATTTGAAAAGCTTCCGTTCATGTCTTTTGCCCGTGTTTTACTTTTCCATTTTTTTATTTTTGATTAATGTGAGGGTGCAGATGATTAGACTACATTGTTTGCGTTTGTCAAGTACAGTCCAAGTTGTAGTTGGGCCCCTCACCCAGAAGGCACACCACATACCCTCACTTTATGCCTGTTAGATGAGAGTTTACTAACGCCCCTTCCCCTCCCCTCTCCCTTCTCCTTCCTCCTCCTCCTCACTAGAGTTTAAATGTGTTTCTCTCTCCTATGGGTGTGTATTTGTTCTTCTACTGGTTTCATACTAGTGTTGAGTACATTGGATACTGCTTTTCCATTCTTGTGATGCTTTACTAAAAAGAATGTTCTTCATCTCCATCCAGGTGCATACAAAAGATATAAAATCTTCATCTTTTTATGGCTAAATAGTATTCCACAGTCAGTATCCATTTTTGTTGTAAGTTCTTTGGAGCTTCTGATCAGAGATGCAGGGAGAAGGAACTGCAGACGAGATGATAAAGGGAGGCCGAGACTCGCTCTGGTTAGCGGCCTGGCTAAACTTTACTAATTATCTTATATACTTTTAAACATTCAGTAAGAATTTAACATATACACAAAGAAGTGAAGTAACATTAGGAAGTCGCCATAAGATTACAGTTTAGTGTGAAGGCTGAGGAACACATATACAATTTTTTTTTTTTTTGAGACAGAGCCTCAAGCCACCCCCCCCCAGGGTAGAGTGCCATGGCATCACAGCTCATAGCAACCTCCAACTCCTGGGCTCAAGCGAGTCTCCTGCCTCTGCCTCCCAAGTAGCTGGGACCACAGGCGCCCGCCACAACGCCTGGCCATTTTTTGTTGCAGCCATCATTGTTGTTTGGTGGGCCCGGGCTGGGGATTCGAACCCGCCACCTTAGGTGTACGTGGCCGGCACCTTAGCCAATTGAGCCACAGGCGCTGATCCGAAGTTATGAACTTTTAAAGATAATTTTTGTTGTACAAAAGTTCAAATTTATACAAAAGTGGAGATAGTAATATAATAAGTTCAGTAGTCATTATTGTTTCATATATATTCCCATTCATTACCCCTTCTTGATTATTATGAAGTCAATGTTAGATATCATGTAATTTCATCCTTAATTATTTCAGTATGTGTCTCTAAGTCAGTGGTTCTCAACTTTCCTACTACTTTTCACCCAGCAATTTTCATTGCTACTTCACAACAAAAATAATTTTATGGTTGGGGTCACCACAGCATGAGGAACTGTATTAAAGGGTCACAGCATTAGGAAGGTTGAAAACCACTGCTCTAAGTGATAAGGACTCTTAAAATGTATAAACACAATACTATTATTTTACCTTCAATAGCAATAATTCCTTAATATCATTCAATGAAGTGATGAACTTATGCATTTTTATAGTTTTTGTTATTAGATGAATGAGTTTTTAAAGATTAAGCCTTAAAACTTCAATAAACATAAGAAGCCCATAAGCTAATTCTTTATTCAGTAGTACATTTGGATAAACAGAACATCTATTTTTATATTGATTGCTGCCTAAAGAGACAAAGAAAGACATCTCTTTAAAGCTTAATTCTTTACTTGTCATCATCTTTTTTTATTTAAAAATTTCAGGTTCTGAATATGATGGAAGAAAATGAAAAAGCAGATAATATTGCAAAATTAGACCAAGAGGAATTTGGCCTGGATCTTGAGGAATTGGAAAGACTTCATGAAGAAAGTGAGGAAGAAGTAGCAAAGGTATGGAAAAAAATTAACTTAGGCACCATAAAGTTATTATGAAGGAAATAAAAAGAGAATGGAGAAGGGAGCTTTTTCAGAATAATGTGAACATAACAAAAGCTTTTCCAATATAATATGAACAAAGTGAACAACACATAATTTTTTGAACATGCTAATAAAAAAACATTTTTTTCCTCCAAATGAGAGAGTGAATTATATCTGGATTCAGGGACAATTAGATAGGTTGTAACTGGTTAAATAATTACACCAAATGAATGCTAATTATTTAACTGATGTCTCTAGGAGGTAGGTTTCCAACATGTGCCCTGGGATTCCATCCTGTTAAACTTGTTTATTAATGACTGGGTGAATGACATGAGACTGAGAAGAAGAGGAAATATATCAGGGATAGCATCATTGCAATGAAAGGTCCTCAACAAACTGACCTCACCTGATAACATTTACCTGGGATAATCATTCATCCATTCATTCTGCAGCAATTATTGAGCACCTGTTATGTGCCAGACATTATTCTGAGTGCTGGGGATATAGTAAATAAGAAAGACACATTTCTGCTCTCATAGGGCTAATGTAGTGAAGAGGATAGACTATAGCAAATCTCTATTTAGTGTATGACAGAAACACTCTGGATGCTGTGGTAGATGGCAAGAGAGCTACTTCCATGGTCAAAGAAGCACACATTAGAACAGTGACATGTCAGTGGAGAACTAAAGGGGAGAGAGATCGGGCTGTGCAAAGGGAGTAGCAAGAGAGCTCAGGCGAGAATGCTTGTAATATTCTAGGAACAGAATGACCAGAAAGGCCACAGCACAGTGTCTGGGAGGGAGCCTTCTGGAAGGATGTGCAGGAGGTGGGCAGAGGTCAACTGCTGAAGAACTTGTACGTCATGGTGAAGAATCTTGCTTTTGAACATCCAGCATCCCTTTATGATCAGAACACTTAAGAAAATTGGTATAGAAGGGACATTCCTTAGACTGATAGAGACCATCTACAGAAAACCTACAGCCAGTATTGTATTGAATGGAGTTAAACTGAAATCATTTCCACTCAAATCAGGAACCAGGCAAGGGTGCCCATTATCTCCGTTGCTCTTCAACATTGTAATGGAAGTTTTAGCCATCGCAATTAGGGAAGAAAAGGCAATCAAGGG
>CAUYQV010064925.1:0-14622 GCA_963574575.1 Galagoides demidoff
TGGCTATTTCGCCAGGATATGAGTTTTATATTATTTTTGTTAATTTTATAATGTTAAACTGTAATAATAACAAATAATTGTTGAGAAGTGATTATTGAGAACTGCTTATCAAAGTTTGCATTGTTGTCAGGCCCTGCCCCCATCAATGGTGTCCTGCTTTACCAATGTTAAAATCTGGTCACCTTACCCATGTTCCTCCAGGAGAATGGCCCTGGGAAAGATTTCTTTGATGATGGAGTTCCTGCCTGCAGCCTGCAGATATGCAGAGACACTCTCACAAAGGAATCCGGAGAGCTAGTTTGGGGTCACAGCTGGAAACTCGAATGCCTGTCCCCAGGCATTGGGTTCTGTTCTGTGTTTTCTTCCTTCATTAACATTATAATCTTTGGGCCAGTTAGAACAGACAATCAGTCTCTTTTATGTTTTTACCCCAAACAAAATCAATTGTATATGTATTCCTCAGCCTTCACACTGAATTGTAATCTTAATGGTAGTTTCCTAATCTTACTTTACTTCTTTTTATCTGTGTTAAATTCTTACTGAATGTTTGAGAGTATATAAGATAATCAGTAAAGTTAGGCCTGGTCACTGACCTGAGCGAGTCTCGACCTGCCTTCAAATCAATCATCCCATCTGCAGTTCCTTTTCCCTGCGTCTCTGATCAAGAGGGCTCCGGGAACACTTTCAAGGCCTCCTCTGGGCTACTAATGACTGCAAACTCCTGGGTGTCTGTTGAGGCCTCTGTGTGGCCCACTGCAAGGTGACAGAGTTCTGGATCTTAACCTAGGTATCAAACCCTTTAGCAGCCATTCTCAACCTGTGGGTCATGACCCACAGGAACTGTATTAAAGGGCTGTGGCATTAGGAAGGTTGAGAACCACTGCCCTTTAGGGACTGAAGGCAGTTTGGGAAGACCAGGGATTCCTCTGCTTAATGCCATGGTGCCATCCAAGGTGACCACTTGGGTTTGTCAGAGGCTCTGTCTTTTTTTTTTTTTTATATAGTAGTAGTAGCCTTTTATTTTTAATACTTATTATGTCATGAATTCATAGGGAAAAGGTTCCAGTAGCTCAGGGACGTGCCTTGCCATTGAATGTGACAAAACTTTGTATGACTGTTATGCCATGAATTCATGGGGGATAGGTTCCAGCACCTAATAACATGGTTCCATTGGTTCTCTTGGTTCTCCTGTGTGCTATGCTGTATGCCTATTATGCCATGAATTCATAGGGAATGGGTTCCAGGAGCTCAGGCTCCTTTCTTTTGGTTCTCACAGAGTGGGCTGCTCTGGGTGGAGCAGGCTGGTGCTTCAGTTGAACCCACGTACCCTTCTCTTTGGCGTCCTTCTTTTTCTGATCATTTTTCTTCACACGTTTCAGGAAGTTATCTCAGCTCTTAGAGTGCTTAATATGCTCACTATGAACATGAATCCTCTTGGTAAGAATCTTGCCCTTAACTTGTTTATTTACAACAATGCCAATAACATGCTAGTTGACATTGTAGACTCTTCCAGTTTTGCCATGGTAACATTTGTGTGGCATGCCTTTTTGAACACTACCCATTCCCTTGATGTCTATAATATCACCTTTCTTTTTATGTTTGTTTTTGTTGTTGTTTTGAAATTTTTGACCAGGGCAGGGTTTGAACCCACCACCTCTGGCATATGGGGTGGGTGCCTTACTCCTTTGAGCCACAGGTACTGCCCCCAATATCCCCTTTCTTGTAGATTTGCATATATGTGGCCAAAGGAACAACTCCATGTTTTCTAAAAGACCTAGAGAACATGTATCGGGTGCCTCTCCTCTTTCCCTTTGTGTTTGTCATTTTGGTGAATTACTGGAAGATAGTGTCTCCGGCCAAAAGCTGTCAGAGGCTCTCCTCTCTGTGTGACTATCCCACTTCCCAGAAAGGGGAGCTCAGGACAGGCTTTCTGTGTCTGTCTCACCTCGCACTCTCCTACTTCACACAAATTCTTAGGCAGGAAACGGGGTGGGCTTTGCTTTTCTTTCCCCTTTGTCATAATTCCTTCCTCCTGGCAGCTATACCCTTGCAGCAGACAAAGGCCGCCCTTTTGCTATATAGTAAAAAACCCAGGAGCTTTGTCTTCCAAGATTATTCAGTATTGGCTACAAATGATTCTGGAAAATTCTTCCTCAAGACAACTTCTTGGCTTGCAAGCCCCTTGCCTGTGGCATAATCTGATTTTGAATGTCCAAAGCCAAATATTACTTTGATCCTTTCTCTCCACATTCCCTCTGTTACAAAATCTCAATCTCTCCTTACCCTACCACACCCTACCTCCATCTCCCTGCAAATAGATGCCTTGGGCTGACCAGGGCAAAGTCATGCTCTTGAGAAGGCACAGGAGAAATTCACCCTGAAATTGTGAAAAAAAAATTTTGTCTTTGTGGAATACCCATGAGGCAACTGGAGGATTGCTTGGCCCAAAGTTACGTCCTGGGCCCTGTTCTTCAGCTCCTGGGAGTGTTGGCTGATAATTCACAGCTGCTTCTGTCTCTGTACACTGTGCCCCTCTGCCATTCACACCTCTCCCCACAACCCCGCAGACTTTGATCAATGACTGACTGACACAGGAATATGAAAGCCTTGTCTTGATGTCTGACTAACACTGTGTTGCTATTTATGCCCCCCTCCATGGGCTCCCTGTGGGATCAGGCTGGAGCTAGTCTCCAGGAGAGACCATATCCTTGCTTGGATTTTTCCCTTTACCCCATTCTGCCCCCACAATAAATCACTTGAACTAAAATCCCTGTCTTAGGCTCTGCTTCTAGGTAACATGACCTAAGATCTACTTAGGGTTAATTGTGAGCTGTTTAAGTTTTCTATTGCTGCCTAAACATTAACCATAAACTTAGTGGCTTAAATATGCTACACTAGACTTGTGAATTTGGGAAACAAGTACAGAGTATTCTAGAGTCAAGTGGTGTCCTACCTACAGCTCACATGACTCTGAAAGGATATCAGGAGTGGGGGAGAAGTTGCCCTAGGCCTTGGCTAAGAATGCATGTACTATAAGGATCTGGTCTTAGTTCCATGGGCCTAATCTTCCTGAGTGAATGAAGCAGTGGACAACCTCCATTAAGAGGTCAGCTGCCAAGCTGTGGGAAGTAGGGTAGGACGATAGAAGGTAGAGATGAGGGTTGTTCCTTGGAAATAAAATTAACTAAAAGTGCTAACCCCCCAAATAAATATAGTCACAGATGAAGGCCATGGTTTATGTTTTCAGGAAATACAGGAGGCCCTAAACCCAAGGGCATTAAAAATAATTAATATTCTCAAATGGGCTTGGTGCCTGTGGCTCAAGTGGCTAAGGCGCCAGCCACATACACCTAAGGTGGCGGGTTCGAATCCCCAGCCCGGGCCTGCCAAACAACAATGATGGCTGCAACCAAAAAATGGCCAGGCATTGTGGTGGATGCCTGTAGTCCCAGCTACTTGGGAGGCTGAGGCAGGAGACTCGCTTGAGCTCAGGAGTTGGAGGTTGCTGTGAGCTGTGATGCCATAGCACTCTACCCAGGGGGATAGCTTGAGGCTCTGTCTCAAAAAAAAAAATTCTCAAACGTACTTGTGGCCTCACTTTGTACAATAACACACCTTGGGGGCTTTGTCTGATCATGTAACTATGTTCATCTATGTGGTAGGGAGGTTTCCTGCCCAGTTGACCTTTTATTCTTTTAGTCTCCTGATTTAAACTGTTCCATTCTGTCAAAGCAAAACCATAAAAAGAAGTGAAGCATAGACAAAAAAGTAGAACTGAGATGCGTTTCCCTTTTTTCTCTGATGACTAAATGTATTGCCGTTGAGTATCTCCTTCTGGGATGGGTGGTGAATGATGAGTGGGAGTCATAGTGCTAGACTGACATGCCCCAAAAGGGGATTGGTTGCCAAGGTAGTTAGGAAGCCCTAGTCCCCTTGTCCTTAATCTTGCTATTCAATGGGCAGAGAGGCATCTGATCAAAGACAGGGGCTCTTGAAGTCATAGGGTAATTCTGGGAGGTTGATTTCCCCAAGGTTCAGTGCACAGTTGGTTTCCCTGTTCAGTCTTTCCCTGACTTGGTTTGCATACCCCAAATCCAACTGTAGGAGATGACTCTACTCACATACCAATGAAATAACATCACATTATAGAATGAAAAACAGACCAGGTTTTTCATCTTAGTTTCATCACTTACTAGCTCTGTGATCTTTGTCTGGCAGGACTATATTTTCCAAAGGTGGCTGTAGCAATACCTTCCATCTTACATATTTTTCCTAGAATCTTGCTTCCCACATCAGAAGATGGGGTCTCTTTCTTTTCCTCTTGGATCTGGGTAGGTGGATTTGTGACTATGTTCACAAAAAGAATGAGGTGGAAGTGACACTGCATGATTTCTGAGGTTAGCTGATAAAAATATCATGCAACTTTTGCTTAGTTCTTTTGAGATACCCACTCTTAGAGCCAAGCCACCAGGCTGAGAGAAAGCCCAAGCAGCCAGAGGAGTGGCTCAAGTGGAAGGGCCACAATGCTGACTGAGCTTCCAATTGACAGCTGATACCAACTTACCAACCATGTGGGTGAACCATCTTGACAGCGGACCTTTCAGTCTCCAGTTGAGCTGTCCCAAATGACACCACTGAGAACGGAGATAATCTATCTCTCCTGAGTCCTTCCAGGAGACATTAGGGTATAAATGAATTATTGTTATTTTTTAAGCCAGTAAGTTGTGGAGTAGTAATAGGTAACCACAACATTTGGGACCCAGGAGTCCTACATTTCTGTATATATCCTATAAATATAAAATCATCAATATCTAAATAGATGTATAAGGATATCTTTGTGCTTCAGCTGTAGGGGGGAAAACCTTGAAGCAACCAGAAGACTAGGCAGTAGAGAAATGGTTGTATAAATTGTATATCTTATCTGTACAGACTATGCAATTACTATAGGAAATCAATTAGATCTATGTTAATTGCCCTAGAAAGATGTCTATGATATATTGTTAAGATAGAAAAACAAGTTGAAGAGTAATTTATAACCTGATCCACTTTTTTTAAAAACAAGCAGCAATCACCCCCCTTTGTACATGTGTATATAGTTTTAGAAGGGTGTGGAGAAATTGCATATAAAGATACACACCATGCTGATGACACTGGATGCATTAGCAAGATAAGTAGGGTAGGCAGGAGTCATAGGCATAGTGGAGATACTGAAGGGGGTTCGGGGACAAAAATATTAACTTCATATTTATGCAACTTTAGATTATCACCTGGTATACAATGACCATGTTTTGTTTTTAAAACAAGCGAAATGCAAAAGGAAAAGAAATTTCCTGCTGAATTTAAGAAATAAAGACATGGAACTTGGAATCTAGATTTGAATCTTGGGCTTGCTACATACTAAGTGATCTTCAGCAAGGTATTTGACTTCCCTGGGCTTCTTTTCCCTCACCTGTAGAGAAAGAATAACCTTATCTACCTTGTAGAGTGAGTGTGAGGATTAAAGGGGAGCATAATATTTTGTGAGTAACCCCAATATAAGCCTTAGCTCCACGTATCCAGTCTTGGTGGATGTCCCATCTGAAAAACAGTCCAATACATGAAAAAGAAATTAGTACTTCAGGCTTTGATATTCTCCCTTTCTTTCTCTGAAATGCCAAAAAAGAACCCTTGTCCAAAAATAGAGAGTTAAATTCAGTAATAAAAATTGTTTAGTCTTCTGCTGTGCAACACACACACACACAAAGAATTGGATTGGCAATTAGGTGAAGTTACAAAACTTTTGTAAAAATCTTCTCTTCTACCACTTACCCTCTACACAGATGATGGTGATGATAAGGATGATGATGGTGATAATTCATTGATCCTTAACTATGTGCCAGAAAGTGTTTCATGTATATTATCATATCACAATGTCAAAAATAGGCAAGCAGAAGTGTCAAAATTGTTACCAGGCAGTCTGGCTGCAAAATCAACCTTCTTAATCATAGTGTCTCTCAGTGGCATCCCCAAATCCACTTCTCTACCTCTCCAATCTCTAATATCTCAAAATTTCCCATCCTTCTCCCACTCTGTCCTTCCTTGCCCCAAAGAATGCTGCCCTCATTCCAGGGTGGATGTGGGACCTAGCCGCCTCTTCCTGTTCAGGGGCCATGTGGAGCTGCTGTGGTCTGGCTGGAGTCCTGGAGACGCCTGCTCCTCCTTTGCTCCTGTTCTTCCCTTGCTTCCCTGGGGAAAGCATAAGGCATCTCCTGCAGGGTCCTTCTCTCCCTAGGACTCTTTTCTGTGAGAAATGACTGAGGACAAATTGTTGAACAAAATTTTACATTTCAGGCTATGGTAGGTTGCAAAACTCCCAAATTCTTCCCTTCCCTGTATCCACACTCTTGCAGTATTTATGGTTATGGTCTGGCCATGTGACTTGATATGATTAATGGGACAATAGTGATCGTGACGTAAGGAGAGTCTTGCCTGCATAACAGGGCTTGCTTCCCTAGGACCCTTCTGTATGGACAAGCCTGGGCTGGTCTTCTGGAGAATGAGGGACCGTGTGGAGGAGAACCAAGCTGCCTGCAGCTGACTCAGCAGCAGATGATGATGGCAGCAAGCCTAGTAATTGGCTGAGCCTGGCATGGTCAGAAAAATTGCACAGTTGAATCCAATCCCAATTGCCATCTATAGAGTTGTGCGCTGAATAGTTACTGACCCGTAGTTAGATGTAGGCAAAGCATTCAGGGCATAATAGATGCTCAATAAATATGAGTTTCCTTCTTCTTTCCCTTGCCCTCCTAATCACTGTCTTTCTTAAAGATTAAGGCAGCTCGAGCAGGGCCTGTGACTTTTTATTCACATGATCATCTTCTCTTTGGCTAACACAAGCCATGCTTTGACCAACTGGCTCTTTTCGTCTGTGGCAGAGCATATTTTCTCCAAAATGGCCATAATAGTTGCAGTCCCATGTGCTCCTCCAGAGCCTTGCCACTCCCCCATCAAGAAGTAGAGTCTCTGTTCCTTCCCCTTGAATGTAAGGCGGGTCTTTGTGACAGCCACAGAAAGTAATAGAATATAAAATTAATTGTGGCTAATGTGTGACTTCAGAGGCTAGGTCATAAAAAGCAACACATCTTCTGTCCGATATGCTTTTGTGCCATTGCTTTCTCTCTATATCTGTCTCTTGCCTCCTTAGCACAGGCTCCGTTAGATTCCTGAGCTACCATAGAAGTGTGGCTACACAGTGGCTGCCATGTTGGAGAAGCCACAGGGAGGAAGAGAGAGATGCTTGAGGAGCCCCCGTTGTTCAGCCCCCAGCTGTTCAAGTCTTTCCAGCCCAGGCACTAGACATTTGCCTAAATAAGGTGGCAAAATAACCTTAGTCCCAGGCCCTCTGCAACCCCATGAGTAACTAGAACACTGCCTCTTTTGGAGCAACAGGTAACTTTCCCATGACGCTTTCTGACATTGTCTTCATGCAGAGTACAGTTGGCATATATATTTTTTCTTATGTACACAATCCACAGTTGAGAACTCAAAGGCTGGTGCTGGCCACAAGGATGGTGAGCATGAGAGTCAGTCATTAGTAGACAGCAGAAGCATAGTTAGAACTCACACAGTCAGAAAATTAGGAAGGGAATGCTGAATTAGTTAAAATCGGAAACATAATATTTTTGGTTAATGTTTAAGTGAAATGTTTTCTCATACCTTTCAAAAAGTCACACTAATAAAGACACATGTAGCCCAGTGACTGGTATCCTACAGGTATTTGATAATAAACAATAATAGCTAACTCAAAGCACCTACTATGTACCAGGGTTGTACTGAGTATTATAATCGTCACAACACCACTGTATAGGAGGTACTATTATTGCAACATTTATACAACTTACCAGTGGTCATACAGATAATAAATGGCAAAGTTTAAATTTGCACCTGGAAAACTAGCTCTAGACTACATGATTTGAATCATCAAATTATACAGTTAATAATTGTTGAACAAACAAATGTTAACAAATTAACTTCTAAGAAAAATAACATTTTAAGTAAGTGGTTTATAAGCAAACGAGGATGTCTTGGGATACAATAATGGGAATTCTGATTAAAAATGACCAAAGGAGGAATGTTCTTTGAAATAGGTTCTGCCTTCAGAGAACTTACTAGGGAAAATTTGAATCCTAGTTACAAAAACTGTGAAATAAAAATTGTGAAACAAATATTCTACATTTAGCTGGATGATGGATTTATGATTTATCCACTTTTTAAAAAAGATTTTTTATTAAATCATAGCTGTGTATATTAATGCAATCACGGAATACAGTGTGGTGTTTTCATATACATTTTGAAATACTCTTATCAAACTGGTCAATGTAGCCTTCATGTCATTTTCTTAGTTATTGAGTTAAGACATTCATACTCTGCTTTTAGCAAGATTCACTGGTATCCTTGTACGATAAACCATAGAGGTGACCCCTCCAATCACCCTCCCTCCCCCATCCACCCCCTACCCTCCCTTCGATTTATCCATTTTTTTAATTGTGAGCAAAACCTCATGTACTTGCTAATAATTAATAATAAAAACCTATATAAAATAGGAGGAAATGATACACTTATTCATCACATTATATCTTAAATATACACAATTATTATTTGCCAACCTAAAATAAACGCAAAAACCTTCTCGATAAAAATTTGGAATAAGCGTATGAGGAATAAAAAAATACCAGTGGCTTAAAGTTTATGAGATGCATGGGTCAAGTAACAAAATTGGGTTTCAGGCCAGCATATGTGCTGTGAGGAGGCTTTCCCTCTAAAATAATTCTAGAATGTGGCCTTTTCTCATGCCCACCGCTGAGACTTCCCTAGACTTTGTTACCTACAGCCCTTTTCCACCACCACACCTCGTTTGTTTCTTTTATGGTACATGTCACAACCTGTGTTATCATGGTCATTTATTTCTTTTCCTCTCTACTTTCTGTATTCCCTATATCAATTAGTCTCCTCGTTCTCCATTTTGTTATGTAACCAACTACCCCCCAAATTAGTGGCCTGAGTCATTATTTATTCAGTTATTAATGAGTTTGTAAGTTGCTAATTTGATCTAGGCTCAGCTGACTGGTTCTTCTGCTTGGGCCAGGCTTGGCTGATTCTGGCTGAGCCTGTTCATGCATATGCTGTTAGCTGGCGGGTCAGCTGCAGCTGGCTGCTTTGTCATGGCTTTCATTGAGAAGGCTGAAGCAGTGGGGCTTTTCTCCACGTGTTCTCTCAGGCTAGCCTAGGCTTGTTCACATGGCAGTTGTAGTGTACCAAGAGTGTGAGAGCAGAAGGCTTAGGGCTTCTTGAGGTCTAAGCTAGGAATCATAGTATCACTTCTGTTGCACTGGACTGGTGCAGAAAGAAGCTCCTCCTCTTGATGAGAGGAGCTGCAAAGGGTGGTGGCCAGTATTGTATTTTCACATACCCCTATTGGAGTATGACTCCATGGGAGCAGAGCTTTGGCCCTGGTTCATGGACTGATGTGTGGAAACTACTGCTCAAAAGCCCAAGACTGTGCTACATTCTGGTCAATCTCATATTCAGTCTTCACTTGGGTTTAAGTTATTCAAGATGTGGCAATTCTGCCTTTCGCATTAACCCACTCCGGAATGCAACCACCAACTGAGAAACTGTCGCTTTAGAGAAAAATGACCCAAGCTGGAATGGCGGGAGGGGCGCGGGTAATATGAGAAACTTCAAATTAAAGAGTGAGGCCGAAAATCTGTCAAGTTCTGTGAGATAAAAATCTTCTTGGAAGGGCACATCTGCCAAGACTGCATTTTCACAGGCAGTCTGGACTGGAAACGAGGTCAGCTCTGAGCGAGTGTCCTCCCTCCGAGCCAGGCCTGGGGAGAGAGTGGAGGGATTTTTGACAAGAACTAAATTGGATCCCTAAAAGCCAGGGTTCTGTATCCTATCTTTAAAAAGACAAGAAAACAACAAAACAAAACCTCTTAAGTTGACGAGAGATACTGGCAAGGGCAACTTCATCCCTGCTGTGGAATTGGACTTAGGCTACATGGAGTTTTTCCCCGTCTCTCACCTGAACTGTATCAAAGTACGTTCCATTGAACTGTATTCCATGTTGCAGGAATAAGTCAGTACATTAATTAGTCTATCAATATATTTTTAGAGATGACCTACAACATTTGCAGTTGCTGGGCTGAATATCTTGAGGACACCCCAAAGTGGGAGGACACACAGTCCCAGAAGGTGCTAACAGTGGATGGTGTCGGCTACCAGCGTTCCCAGAAGCTGAGGTAAGGAGTCTGTTCTTCAGGGAGGACTTGGGGAGGACTTGGGGAGTGCAACTCTGTGTCTATCTCAACTTTCCTTTATTGGATGATTCAAATACGTGGACACGCTGCTTGGCGCTTTATGTTAGTATGGAATTGAATCTTTATGACAACCCTCTCCTGAGGTGAGTAGTAGTATGAATATTTTGTTGATAAAAACCAGAGCCCAAATATGGGACTCGTTGGTGGCTAAGCCAGGATTTCAACTTGTATTTGTCTACCTGCAAGTTAGAACATCATCCTAGATGTTTGGGATAAGATGAGCAATGTTAAACATAATCAGTAACACGTGTAGGGTTCTTATCACATGCCGGGCTCAACACGTGCTATTTTATTTAATCCCAACCATAATATCAGGAGTCAGTTACAGTTGTTATATCCATTTCACATATGGGGAAACTGAGGAACAGAGAATAATTGGTCAGGGTGGCCCTGGGTTTTCTGATAATTCTAGTAGTTGATGGTGACCCTCTCATCCTTTCTTGGTCAAGGTGCTGATCTGATTCAGTGGTAGGAGAGCTGCCATTGTCCCACCCACCCATAAGTTCTTCTAAGACACATTCAAATGGGAATCACAGCTCTTTCCAGAAAACCTTCCCACTGACCCCGATCCCATTCCTAGTAAACCCATCATGTATTCCATTCCTCCTGCTGCCCTAATCTCCTCCCTGCTGGAATCCTTATAAATCTTCTCTTTTGCTTTTTCGCTATGGGAGACGGCTCTGCAGAAAGCTTTTCCTTCCCTTTCTGTTCATCCTGGTCTTCCTTTGGAAAGCAGGCTGTGGGGTCCAGGGCGCATAGCCAAGGAGGGGAAGGAGACTTTCGAATTCAGGCTGCTGAAGGGGTGCTACTTAGAAGCTCCTAAGAAAAGAGACCCTGAGCGGCTGACACAGAGGAATGTGTCCTGAATATAACAGCCTCCTGTCAGCTTTATTTCAGGCAAATTAAAGCTGACTGCAGGAGAAGGCAGCCAAAGAAACCCAGCCCTTCACATTCTTCTTGGACGTAACACTCAGCTTCTATCTTATGAGATTCCAGTTGGGGAGGCTCCAGAAATTACTACAACGAATGTTCTTGTTCTACACAGTATAGAACTGAAGCTGGGAGAACTCAGTGGCTAGGATCAAGTCACATAATGACAAAGGGTGCCCAGACCCAAGTCACTGTTCTTTCCAACCACTTTATAGCAGGGTTTGCCGGCTTCCTTTGGGAACCATCTTCACAATTTTTGCCTCCTTCATGTACCATCTGTGCCAAGAATTGCTTAAGATTTTCTTGAAGTTGATGAATGTTTTAGATCAAATCACTAGTTGGTCCTCGTTTTGCAGTTTTTTAAAATAAATATAAAATGATATCATTTTATCCCCCTCTGGTAGTATGCTTTGCACCTTTTTTTGGAAACAGGGCCTTAGAGTGAATCACAGTGCGATAGAAGGATCTCTGAGTTCAGGTTTTTCCTCTGTTACTTACTAGCTGCACTGTCATGGACAACTCACTTCACCTTTCTGAGCCTCAGTTTTCTCAGCTGTGAAATGGGAGTGAATACTCTCACCCCTGGATTGCCTAAAGAGTTGTCATGGGAACCAAACCTGGGACTAAACTTGAAAGAGCTTTATTCATTCAGGCACATTAAACCAATGAAAGTTTTCATTATTACTCCTCTTGTGAGCTTTATTTTTTTCCATTTGTAGTGGAAATAGCATTTCTTCAGTTGCTTATCTTTCGAGAGACATGGAGGTCTCCCGGTGCCGTCTTACCCTTTTCCTAACAGTGTGTTGCGGAGCAGATTTCTTATTTTCACATGCTTATCTGTTCTGTGAGGTCTCTCTTCCTCCTTGGTACTCAAGGCCATCCCAGGCAAGTGATGAGTGAAGGTTTAACTTCACGTAGCTCCGCAAACAAACTTTCCTAAATACTATGTCCGTCATCCCCAAAGTCAGGGAGAAAAATCTCTGAGGAAAGGCTAGGCTGGTATATTCAGCCCTGGCTATCTCTGGACAGAGAAAAGGAAAATGCTGACCCACAGCTAAGAGATATGATCTGAAATTCTGGCTGTAAAATACTGAAATAAGTATCAGTTTGCAGACCTTGTTCTCTGGAATCAAGGGTACATTTTGCCAGAGATAACTCAGTTTCTAGTTTTTTTCTCCTCTTGTCTCTGTGTTTAAAAATCTCAAGGAAAGGGCTTATTTGGACTTTTGAATTTATAATTTATTGACACCAGGGGCGTGTGTGTATATTTGTGTATTCCATTCATAGCACCTATGTGTCGGGCACTATTTCTAGAGTTTTACAAATATTAACTCATTTAATTCTCTTACCGACCTATAAAGTAGGTACTACTTACCCTCATTGTATAGATGGGAAACTTACAGGGAATTTAAGTGGCTTACTTAAATGCCACTTTTTTTTGCACCTTTTTTTTTGAAACAGGGCCTTAGAGTGAATCACAGTGCGGTACTGGGGAGATCTGGGATTTAAACCCAGGCAGCATGACTTCAGAATCCCTGCTTAACTAATATACTGTTAGGAAATAGAAACATATTGAATGTCTAAATGTTACCATCTTTCAAGGTCTAATTTCAAGGTTCCCTATTGCCTGAGGACCCCTCTGGGCTCACACAAGGGAAACCTCCTGAATCCAACTGTGCTTTCTCTATATCTCTCTAATGATATATATATACCACATTTTAGCTTGCATGAGAATGATTTGTGTACATCTTATGTTCCTCTGTGTGTGTGTGTGTGTGTGCGTGTGCGCGTGTGCGTGTGTGCATGCGTGTATTCCTTAACAGTCATTAGAGCTCTTTACTATTTCTGACTTTCTACTTCCAGGCATAGGGTAGAATCGCATTTCCTAGCCCCTTGTTGAGAGAGGCTTGGGGTGGGGTCATGTGACTCGTTCTGGTGAATGATTTATGAGGAGAATGTCTGTGAGTCACTTCTGGACCAGACTATTGAACTTTCTGTGAAAATTTTCTGGAATTCTCTTTGGCTATGGCATAGCCACAGGCAACAAGTAAGACAGTGGCTGATTCATCAGTCTGGGTCCCTGAGAGACCATGAAAGGCAGAGGCCTGGTGATCCATGATGGATAGACACGTACTGTAAGCAAGAGAGAAACTTTTTTGTTGTAAGAGATATTTGTTGTTCAGGTATTGGGGCGATTTGTTACTATAGCAAAACTTAACCTATAAGAACCAATGTTGGAGCCTCGTTGGCCTCCGGTTTTAGTTATTCAGGTGCAGTAGGAGACATAGGCAACATCTTAAGAACTGTGCAAGGAAGGGAAAATTTTAACCAGGGGCGTGATTGTCCTTAAAATGCATATAAAAAAGCATCCCCATTGGAAAGGAACAAATAAAGTTATCTTTATTTACAGAAGGCATCATTATGTAGAAAATTCTAAAGAATCTACAAAAACACCTTCTAGCAATAGTAAGTCAGTTTGGGAAGTTCTAGGACATAAGGCCAACCCACAAAAATTTCCTGTGTTTCTATATAATGGCAATAAGCAATTGAAAATACAATTTTTAAGATAGTAATATTTTGGCTAGCCACAGTGGCTCATGACTGTAATTTTAGCACTCTGGGAGGCTGAGACACTTGTACTCAGGAGTTCAAGACCAGCCTGAGACTGTCACTGGATTAAAGATTTAAACTTAAGACATGAAACCATAAAAATACTAGAAGAAAGTGCAGGGAAAATACTTGAAGATATCGGCCTGGGCGAACATTTTATGAGGAGGACACCCCAGGCAATTGAAGCAACATCAAAAATACACTATTGGGACCTGATCAAACTAAAGAGCTTCTGCACAGCCAAGAACACAGTAAGTAAGGCAAGCAGACAGCCTTCAGAATGGGAGAAGTTTTTCACTGGTTATGTCTCTGACAAAGGTTTAATAACCAGAATCCATAGAGAACTTAAACGTATTAGCAAGAAGAAAATGAGTGATCCCATCTCAGGGTGGGCAAGGGACTTGAAGAGCAATTTCTCTGAAGAAGATTGGTGCACAGCCTACAGATATGTGAAAAAATGCTCACCATAATTAATCATCAGAGAAATGCAAATCAAAACTCCTTTGAGATATCACCTAACTCCAGTAAGATTAGCCCATATCACTAAATCCCAAAACCAGAGATGCTGGTGTGGATGTGGAGAAAAGGGAACACTCCTACACTGCTGGTGGGAATGGAAACTAATATGTTCCTTTTGGAAAGACATCTGGAGAACACTTAGAGAACTAAAAATAGACCTGCCGTTTGACCCTGCAATTCCTTTATTAGGTATATTCCCAGA
>CAUYQV010064926.1:0-14312 GCA_963574575.1 Galagoides demidoff
CCTAGAATTCACAGTTCAGGCCCAGTGCCTATGGCTCAGGTGGCTAAGGCGCCAGCCACGTACACCTAAGGTGGCGGGTTCGAATCCCCAGCCCGGGCCCGCCAAACAACAATGATGGCTGCAACCAAAAAAATGGCTGGGCGTTGTGGCGGGCGCCTGTGGTCCCAGCTACTTGGGAAGCTGAGGCAGGAGACTCGCTTGAGCCCAGGAGTTGGAGGTTGCTATGAGCTGTGATGCCATGGCACTCTACCCAGGAGGATAGCTTGAGGCTCCATCTCAAAAAAAAAAAAATACTGGTTTAACAGATATATGAATTAATAACTTTAATTAGACTTTTAACTTTATTGGTGGTGACTCTCAGTGTCTAGTGAAACCTGTAGATGAATGCGTCAGTTAATGCTTTTTTGGAGAAGGCTGTAATGGCTGCAGGGAAGCCTTTTTTTTTTTTTTTTTTTTTTTTAATATACTTCCTATTCTTTTCTTCCTGGACTGTCTGTTTTTCACTCTTTTAACCTTAGAGTTGCCTTTCTGGCCAGAACTATAAATTGCAGGTGAAGAGTATAAAAAGAGTAATAAAAGAGTAAAAAGGAGTAGGTAACATGGAATTTTTGTCTGTTTTGAATCATTCCCCCTCCTTTGTTTTTAGGTGGGATGTAGCCCCATTTCCATTTGTGTTCCACATTAGGCGCTCCCCCTTTTCACAAATCCTCCAGTGGAGTGAGTTGCAAATATGGATTTTCCTCTAATTTTAACTTTACAAGTGTATCCTTGGCCAACAGCTGTAACCACAGATCACAGCTCCTACTATCCCTTACTTGTTCTTCTATTAACTCTCAACCTACCTTTTAACCTTTAGCCCTACACATCTCTGGCATGTGATTTTGTAAGAGCGTTCAGAAAATTGTCTTGTTTACTTTTTAGGAGAATCCTCCCTTGCCTGTGATGTATTGTGGATGCTCCATTCTGAGCATTTTTCTAATTCTACATCGGTTTATGTTGATAGTTTACTCCAAAGTTTCTATTTTCATAATGTCATTTCTGATTTTAGGTATGAAAATCAGTTTGCTTTTAGGGAAAGAAAAGAGAACAAAAAGTAAATGTATATATTTAGATTTTTATTTTGAACCAAAAGTAAATTTGATTAAGAAATAACCTGACCTTGGGCAGCGCCTATGGTTCAGTGGGTAGGGCGCCAACCCCACATACTGAGTGTGGCAGGTTCAAACCCGGCACCAGCCAAACTGCAATAAAAAATAGCTGGGCATTGTGGCAGGTGCCTATAGTCCCAGCTACTCAGGAGGCTGAGGCAAGAGAATCACCTAAGCCCAGGAATTGGAGGTTGCTGTGAGCTGTGATGCCACGGTACTCTACCAATAGGGATAGAGTGAGACTCTGTCTCTACAAAAAAGAAAGAAAGAATCTGATTTTTATTGACTAGATGTGGGTATGATTAGAAAACAAGAAGATTAACAAGTAACAATAATTTGACTATTTCTTAAATGAAGTAGTATAAAATTTGATTTAAGGTAATTTTAATACTTATCTTTTTACTCTTTCTTATATAAATATTTTTATTTCTTTTTTTTTTTTTTTTGGTGAGGCAGAGTCTCACTGTGTTGCCCTCAGTAGAGTGCTATGGTGTCACAGCTCACAGCAACCTCAGACTCTTGGGCTTAAGCGACTCTTCTGCCTCAGTCTCTCAAGTAGCTGGGACTGTAGGTGCTCACCAAAATGCCTCTCTATTTTTCTGTTGCGGTTGTCATTGTTGCCTAGCTGGCCTGGGCTGTGTTCAGAGGCACCAGCCTCAGTGTATGTGGCCAGTGCTGTAACCACTGTGCTACAGGTCCTGGGCCCATAAATTTTTTCCCAAAGCATCATTGCAGTGCTTTGAGAAAATTTCACCTATATGTGCAGTTTAGGTGGCACATTTTAAAGATAAGAAACTGATGTTTAAATTGGAAATCATCCCTTCACAGTGCTGGGTCCTCTGGCTTTATCCTGTTTCCTATAAGTACAAAAAGGACTCAGATCTCCTGTTGACTGTTCCTTTTGTGTTGTATGCAGTAAGAGGTCTTCCTGTTTCTGGAGAAGGGCTTTCTGTGGGCTTTTCAGAGCTTTAAGTTGGATACTGATGTGATTACATTTCTGGGCAGGTGGATGAGTGTGGTGGGACTGTAGACATTGAAAAAGGAGGAGGATTAGGCTAGGGAGAAGAATAATGATACACAGGGTCCTGTGTCAATTTTAAGAGAAGGTAACAATGTCAGGTATTGTCATAATAGAACATACAGGATTTAATAGATTATTAGGTTTTACCCTGAGCATCTGGTTATTTGTTGAATAATATTAGGGTTTTATTCACGTAAATTTTATATGGTATAGGTTCTCAGGGGAACTGAAAGAAGCAACAGTTCAGCTGAGTTAGATTTCGAATGATCTGTTAGTTTAGCTGCGTATAAGTGGTAGCACTAATGAAATTAGTAAGTTTTCTACTTTAATCATTGCAAATGTATCTTTTTTCTTCTTTTCAGTTGGAAGATGCTGGCTCAAGTAGTTTAGATAATCTACTAAGTAGATACATCTCAGGCAGTCACTTACCCCCACAGCCTACAAGCACCATGAATCCTTCCCCAGGACCCTCTGCCCTATCTCCAGGATCATCAGGTAAAGCAAACAGATATTCCCTTACTTCTTTAATACTTTAAAAAAAAAAAATCTCTTTCAGTTCTCTATTAGTGTTCTCTAGAAAAAATAGAATCAATAGTAGGTATGGAGCAGGAGATAGAGAGAAAGGTTTCTGTTAAGGAATTGGCTTGTGTGATTGTGGGTACTGGCAAGTCTGAGATCCGCGGGGTAGGTCAGCAGGTTGGATACCCACGAAAGAGTTATGTTAGTGGGGGGAGATAGAACCTGTCTTTTCTATTAGGGACTTCAGCTGATGTACGAAACCTATCAACAATATAGAGGATAGTCCACTTTTTTCAAAATCTGTTGACTTAACTGTTAATTACATCTAAATAATGCCTTCACAGCAGCATTTAGGCTGGTATTTGGCCAAACAGTGGGGTATCACATCCTAGCCAAGTTGACACATAAAATTAATCATCATAGTAACAGATATTTGTTCTTGTCTTTGTAATTATGTTTGTTCAAGTACTATTAACACTCTTTAGCTACCTGAAGTAATTTTAATATATGTCTGTAATCTGTGCTCTTCACATCTCTAAAACTAGTCAACCATTACTGCATTCACATTCTTTGCTGGGTTTTGTGGATGTATTTACTTTTTATATCTTATATTTTATAATACAGAAGGGCATTTGAAAAGTTCTTGAGTTTCAACTCAATTTTAAAAGACTTTGTAAAAATAATGAAAAATTATTTATAAGAATAAGAGTTGAGGATAAAAAAGTTAATTTTCAAATTGTAATTTTAAAATTAAAACTTAAATTTACAGGACTCTATTAAAGTGTCTGTGATGTTTAGTTCTTTTCCAGAGTTCAGTTGTATTAAGCCTGTTACTGGGTAAATCAATTGGTACTCTCATGAGTGCATGATAGAAGCAACTCCAAACAGGTTAACAGGCCAGAAGTGGTTATGGAATGTATATTTCTGATGTAAATTAAATGTTATTTTTTTCACACTGAAACAGACCCCTTGCTTATTTCTAGAGGAAGGAGCAGTTCAGATTTAAATGTGGATTTTGCTTGAAGTTTTTTAAGGCTTAGCAAGAATTATTTCAGAACTTCTAACAAGAATAATTAATGGGAATTCAAGTAGAATTTATCAGATGACTTGGGGGAGAGATGGCAGATAGCTTTCTCTTAATCTGGTAGATAATTGTTAATTGGGTAGTGGTGCTCTGAGGAGGATTCTGAAATGGTGTCTGAGCTCAGGTGGGAGAAGCTGGTCAGTGTCATACCATCCCTGGCTTTATGACTTGTCTTGATTTCTAAGAATTTTAAAGTCAAATTATAATAATCTTAAGTTCTATAACTGGTGGGTAGAATTCCAGATATCTTTATATGCATTTATATTCATTTTGATGTATTATTTTGTAGGTTTATCCAATTCTCACACACCTGTGAGACCCCCTAGTACCTCCAGTACTGGCAGTCGAGGCAGGTAAGTATTGTTATTATTTTTTTCCTTTTTATTTTATTTTTTTGAGACAGAGTCTCACTTTGTCGCCCTTGGTAGAATGCCATGGCATTACAGCTCATAGCAACCTCCAACTCCTGGGCTTAGGCAGTTCTCTTACCTCAGCCTCCCAAGTATCTGACACTACAGGCACCTACCACAATACCCAGCTGTTTTTTTGTTGTAGTTTGGCTAGGGCCAGGTTTGAACCCACCACCCTCGGTATATGGGGCCTGCGCCCTACCCACTGAGCCACAGGTGCCGCCTTTTTTTCCTTTTCATTAAGAAAAGTTTTAAGTGTATATATAATAAAAGTAGACTATTATAAGTAACCCCCATATACTTACTACCTAACTTTAGCAATGATCAACTTAAAGCTAGTTGTCTTTCTGCTGTACTCCTACTCATTTGTTCCTGGTCTGGATTATTTTGAAACAAATCTCAAGAAAGACATCGTTTCCCTTGTGAGTATCTCAGTACATGTCATTTAATAAGAATTTTACAAATATATAAACGTAACCACAGAACCTTCATCACAAATAAATTAACAGCTCATTCTGTTTAATATCAGTAGAGGTGCAGTTAATGATCAGAGTTCCCAATTCCTTTTTTCAAACAGATGATTTCTTTGAATCAGATTAACATAAACTATATACATTGCCATTAATTTATATTATTAATTGTGTAAAAATGTAGTTCTTTCTTCTGTGGAGTTTTCCCTATTTCTTCATCCTGTTTCTTAAATACTCTTTGTCTGTTGGATGAGGAGGCTGATTTCTGTAGTGTCAATACTTTGGAAGGCTAAGATGGGAGAATTGCTTGAGGCTAGGAGTTCAAGACCAATTTGGCAATAGAGTCTCTCTCTTTCTTTCTCTCACACTCTCATCTGGGCAATAGAGACTCCCGCTCCTTCTCTTTTTTTCAAATTCCTGGACTTAAATGATTCTCTTGCCTCAACCCCCCAAGTAGCTGGGACTATAGGTACTCGCCACAGTGCCCAGCTATTTTTAGAGATGAGGTCTTGTTGCTCTGGGTCAGGCTGGTCTCAAACTTGTGAGCTCAGGCAGTCCACCCTCCTCTGCCTCCCAAGTGTTGGGATTACAGGCTTAAGCCACGGTGCTCAGCCTCTTCTCTTTTAAAAAAAAAAAAAAATCCTGCCTCCTGTTTTTTTTTTTTTTCTGTCTACATTAGTATTTAGATCAAGAGGTTTGATCAGATTTAGATTTGATGGAAGGGGAGATAGGGCAAAAATACTTAATGGTGACTAGGCACAGCTGTAATCCTTGTACTCTGGGAGGCCAAGGCATGAGGATCACTTGAGCCCAAGAATTCAAGATCAGCCTAAGCAAAAGTAAGACCTTATCTCTACGAAAAAAATATAAAAACTAGCCAGGCATTGTGATAGGTGCCTGTAGTTGCAGCTACTCTGGAGGCTGAGCTCAGGCAGGAGGATCACTTGAAATTAGGAGTTTGAGGTCGCTGTGAGCTATGCTGATGCCTCTGCATTCTAATTTGGGCAACAGAGTAAGACTCTGTTTTAAAAAAAAAAAAAGACAAAGAAGCTTGATGGTGATAATATTATACTTCCATCAGGGACACATTTTGTCTGGTTGGGGTTTTTTGTGATAGCAAAGATTAGTTTTTTGTTTGTTTTATTTGAGACAGAGTCTCATTTGTTGCCATTGGTTGAGTGCTGTGCTGTTGTAGCTCACAGCAACCTCAAACTTCTGGGCTTAAGGGATCCTCTTGTCTCAACCTCCCGAGTAACTGGGACTATAGGTGCTTGCCCCCACACCCAGCTATTTTTAGAGGTGGGGTTTTCTCTTGCTCAGGCTGGTCTCAAACTGCTGAGCTAGTTGATCGGCCTGCCTGAGATTAGGTGGGATTACAGGCGTGAACCACTGCGCCTGGCCTGATAGTAACCATTAGTTACTATTGCCTAGCTCTTACAATTTTTTTTTTTTAAGAGACAGTCTCATTTTATTGCCCACAGTAGAGTGCTGTGGCATCACAGCTCAGAGCAGCCTCCAATTCCTGGGCTTAGGCAGTTCTCCTGCCTCAGCCTCCCGAGTAGCTGGAACTACAGGTGCCCGCCACAACGCCTCGCTATTTTTTTTGTTGCAGTTTGGCCAGGGCCGGGTTTGAACCCTCCACCCTCAGTATGTGGGGCCAGTGCCCTACTCACTGAGCCATAGGCGCTGCCCAGATCTCATAATTTTTTTACTAGTTGAGATATATTATATTTGAATTATATCATTTTTTCTTTATTAGTTTGGAATAAAGATAGTACTTTCTGTCATTAGCTCTTAAGTTATAGGAAAGGTTATAGGATAAATTGATTCTTTACTAACCTGCTTTCATGGTAATGAGTTGAATCCCAACACCCTCCAACAGTGATCAATGAGTTTTATTATTATTAACTTGATGAACTCAAATATATAAACATATTTTAGGTTAGACACTATGGCTCATGCCTATAATCCTAGGACTTTGGAAAGCTAAGGCAGGAGGATCACTGTAGGCCAGGAATTTGAGGTCAACCTGGGCAATGTAGTGAGACCCCATCTTTACAGAAAAATTTATAAAATAAGCCAGGTATGGTGGCTCGTACATCTAGTCCCGGCTACTTGGGAGGCTGTGGAAGGAGGATTGCTAGAACCCAGAAGTCTGAGGTTGCAGTGAGTTATGATAGTGCCACTGCATCCAGCCTGGGTGACAGAGCAAGATTTGGTCCTTTAAAAAACAAACTACCCTCCCCCTTCATTTTTGTATGTTTTAGTTAATTATGATTGCTGTTTTTTATTGATGGCTAAAGTTATTCCATCTTTGGCCTGTCCAAAGCTTTTTCAAGTTTGTTTCTTAATCCTTTTGCTATAACACATAATCCTTAAAAGTTTCCTTTTTTTCTTAGGAAACAATATTCCAGGTTTATCTTGTGCATTTTTTGCTTCAGACCTGGATTCAACTGTTTTTACAAGAAATCCTGGTCATGTTAATAGAAAAATAGTGTTTGGAGAGAATATGCCATGGGCACTTACTGCTACTGAATCATCCATTGTTTCTGAGGCTTTTTTGGCAGACTGAGCTAAGAAATAGGAGTGCATGTGTGCCTGTGTGTGTGAATATATATGAATGTTTCTAGATTACAGTATTGGCCTTTTACTTTTCTAGTTGGAATTATTTAGTATATTGCAAGAAAGATTTTATTTAAGATATTATATGAATTTTTTTACTTCTATATATGTATACATTTATGCATTATGAAAATTGTTCCTATTAAATGCTTACTTGGCTTTTTAATTATACTTTTTTTTTTTTAAATTATACTTTAATCAGTGCTTGTAGAAGAAAAGTACTAACTCAGTAGAAGAGGTGTTCATTCTCAATAGCAATACATTCTTAACAGTTATTCACATCTCATTTTTTAATTTTTTATTTTTTTTTTGGAGACAGTTTTACTATCTCACCCTCGGTAGAGTGCTGTGCTGTCACAGCTCACAGCAACCTCGGACTCTTGGGTTTAAGCGATTCCCTTGCCTCAGCATCCCAAAAGTAGCTGAGACTACAGGTCCCCGCCACAATGCCCGGCTATTTTTTACTGCAGTTGTCATTGTTGTTTAGCGGGCCCTGGCCGGGTTTGAACCCACCTAGCTCCATGTATGTGGCTGGCACCCTAACCGCTAAGTGACGGGCACTGAGCCTATTCACAACTCTTAATAGATTTTGCTTTTTCCCCATTCCCTTGACTCAAATAAGGATGTTCCAGGTTGTCTGCCACTTGTTATCCTCTTGTCCCAGTCCCCATTTCACAAAAGCCAAAATATTCTGTCGTTGCAGACACTTCATGACTGACTTTTATTTATTTTTGAGACTGATCCTCAAGCTATCCCCCTGGGCAGAGTGCCATGGCATCATAGCTCATAGCAACCTCCAACTCCTGGGCTCAAGTGAGTCTCCTGCCTCAGCCTCCCAAGTAGCTGGTACTACAGGCACCCGCCACAACGCCCGGCCATATTTTGGTTGCAGCCATCGTTGTTTGGCGGGCCCGGGCTGGGGATTCGAACCCACCACCTTAGGTGTATGTGGCTGGCGCCTTAGCCGATTGAACCACAGGCGCCGAGCCATGACCGACTTTTATTGATACTGTATTATATGTCTGGGAAGGCAGAGAAGAACCAAAATTATTTTTAGTAAAAGCAGCAATCGTTGACATTCTATACTTGGCCTGTGAATATAATAATTGTTTGTTAGACTCCATAAATGATTTACCATGAAATGTGTTTTTAGGGTCTTCTGAAAGTTTTATCTACATTTTTAAAGAGGTTGAAACCAGGCCTATACCACTTTCTTCCTAACTGCATTATGAGGTATCCTTATCTTCTATCCTTACCTTTGCTTTAGTGAACGTTATTTTTTATGTACTTGTTTTTATTTACATCACACTGTCAAACATATGTGACTGTTAGGTGTTGTTTTTATTAGCTGTGGGTCATCAGGAAGAACTGCCGAGAAGTCAAGTCTTAGTTTCAAGTCTGATCAAGTGAAGGTCAAGCAAGAACCTGGGACTGAAGATGAAATATGTAGCTTTTCAGGACCTGTGAAACAAGAAAAGACAGAAGATGGTAGGAGAAGTGCTTGCATGGTAAGCGCCTACAGGGGTCTGATAGGGATTTAAAGAAGTTGCTTTGCTGATTCTTTCATCTCTGAATATATTAAGAGTGATGAATATTTCTGAGGGTATTTGTTTATCTTTAAATTTTCATGTCTGACACAAGCCAGATATCTCTTTATCTAATGCAACTTCTTTGTCAGAAAAAATGTGTTTTTAAATGCTTATTTGAAATTATCTTTGAATTTGTATTTAGTTAATATATTTGCCATGATACCAAATCGGGTTCTGTCTTGTTCTGAAATTAATCATCTCAGGAGTCACATCTCAGGTCACAGAAAGTCCTAGGCATTATCCTGGAGCTATGTTCTCCGCGTTAAGATTGCTAATGTAAAATAAGTTTATTGGCGAAAGAGCCTTTAGGGTGAGAAGATTGTCTTTTGATTTATGAGTTATACCAGAGTTCCTCAAAGGAAGGCCCAAGCCCCTCCTTTCTTAGAAATTTGGTATTTTTTTCTTCCTGTCTATGCTTCTGTCTCACTTTCTACATGATTGGCACCTAGGAATTTCATCTCATGGTTTTAGTATATTCAACACAGTATAAATAGATTTGTTAGAGCAAGAGATTTAGCTTTGGTTTTTTGTTTGTTTTTTGCACTTTTGGCCGGGGCTGGGCTTGAACCTGGCAACCCCAGTATATGGGGCTGGCGCCTACTCCTTGAGCCACAGGCACCGCCCTAGCTTTGATTTTGTAGCAGAACTTGGTTTGGAAAATATTCCCATTAAAAATGGATCCAAAAAGTGGTGGAAGATTTGTTACACTGTCACATTCTTCCTACAATAGTAGCATGTTAGGTGAGCTTTTCAAATGCTATGCAGAATGTTCTGGTGTGAAAAATAGTATCTCACAATTGTCTGTCTATAAGAAGAGTATAACCCTATGCTCACTCCCACTCAGTGTGTTTAATGGCTCAATTAATTTCCTCTTAATCTCAGTGAACCAGTATTAGTGAGAAAGAACCCTAAAAATCATACATTAGCATGCCTAAATAATTTTGGGGTTATTATCATTTCTTTATATCACTAATGTGATTCATAAAATAATTTGTCAGTATATTTATATGCATATTGGTATAACTTAAATACGCTGCATATAATAAAGATTAAATGATTCTTAAAGGCCGGGCTTGCAGCTATAATCCTAGCACTCTGGGAGGCTGAGGCGGGTAGATTGCCTGAGCTCAGGAGTTCAAGATCAGCCTGAGCCAGAGCAAGACTCCATCTCTAAACAATAGCCAGGCATCATGGTGGGCACCTGTAGTCCCAGCTACTCAGGCGGGTGAGGCAAGAGAATTGCTTGAGCCCAAAAGTTTGAGGTTGCTGTGAGCTATGATGTCGTAGCACTCTACTGAGGGCAACAAAGTAACATTCTGTTTCAAAAAAACAAAAAAAAATGATTCTTCAAGAATTTGTCATTGTTTTATTTTAGTTGAGCAGTCCTGAGAGTAGTTTGACACCGCCCCTCTCAACTAACCTACATCTAGAGAGTGAGTTGGATGCATTAGCAAGCCTGGAAAACCACGTGAAAACTGAACCTACAGATATGAATGAAAGCTGCAAACAGTCAGGGCTCAGCAGCCTTGTTAATGGAAAGTCCTCAATTCGAAGCCTCATCCACAGATCAGCAAGGGTTGGAGGAGATGGCAACAGCAAAGATGATGATCCAAATGAAGATTGGTGTGCTGTCTGCCAAAATGGAGGGGATCTCTTGTGCTGTGAAAAATGTCCAAAGGTCTTTCATCTAACTTGTCATGTTCCAACACTTCTTAGCTTTCCAAGGTACTTGTGACATAATTGATTTTTGTTACTTTCGTTTATTTTTATAAGCTGGAAAAAATAGAAAGTTGTTTTCAGTACATAGTATTGCTATAAAACAGGGAGCCTCTTGTTCCTTTGGTATTATATTCTAGAGAGACTAACAGAATGAGAGAACATCCATGATCTCAGTGACACATTAATGTTAAAAGAGTAGTTAAGACTTCATCTCTTGGCCTTTAGTGTATATTCAGTGTGAGCAAATTATTAATAAAATTCTAAATTAAGAGGAGCAAGAGGATTGTTGTGTTGGAGAAAATCTCCTTTTGGAAGGTGAATTTTTAATCTGTCATCATTCTTATAGGGTTTACAATAGTAATTTTATTTATAAATGTCATTCAGTTTGAGGACACTTTATTGGATAATACCTGAAACTTCTCTAATGTTTGAGAGCTTTCAAAAGATATTTTAATGAGAAAACAAACTTCTATAAAAATACCTTTAATATCTTGGGATTTGGGGTAGTTTTCTCTTGATCATGGGAAGCGATTCATTGGTAGTGCCTGCCTGAAGCGCACAGTGTGTGTAGATTTCTCATATTTTTCCTTTGACCAGCTAATAGGAATATGTTTTAGACATCAACTCTTAGAATAGATAGTTATTGAATTCCTTGTAAAGGAGCTCTTGGGATAAAGATAAATAGAAAGAGATTAGGGGAGAATATGAGCTTTGTCTTCAAACTGATATGCCCTGTGCCTGCTAAATGTGGTTTCAACCATTAAAGCACTCCTTGCTGAGCACACAAGGCAAGTGGAACAAATATGTGGGGCTAGGTCGGTTATAAGACCTGTGTAGTCTGGTTGTGACTGTCGTGAGCTCGAGCAGTTCACTAGTCTGCAGAGATCAGGTTCTCTGTAAGTGGTAGGGTTTGGTTTAGAAAAGCTCTAGTGCTTCCCCTTTAGTTAACATTTTGTATTTTATGTTCATGCAGTCTCTTATGTCTGATTGATTTCAGAGACCATAAAATAGTCATATTTGGGTTTTCTTTCAGTTTCCCTTTTCTTAACTCCCAATTTCCTTTAAATGATAATAAACCAATTTCTGAGGAGAAACCCAGCTTTTTTCTTGCCATAGATTAAAAATAATTTTTTTCTTTTCAGATTCTTGAGTGGCAATGATTTTAATTGAATAATGCCACCCTCGGCTCGGCGCTGCTTGGCTCAAGTGGCTAAGGCACCACCCACATACATCTGAGCTGGCAGGTTCGAATCCAGCCTGGGCCCGCCAAACAACAATGACGGCTGCAACCAACAAATAGCCGGGCGTTGTGGCAGGCGCCTGTAGTCCCAGCTACTTGAGAGGCGGAGGCAGGAGAATCGCTTAAGCCCAGGAGTTGGAGGTGGCTGTGAGCTGTGATGCTACAGCACTCGACCCAGGGTGACAGCTTGAGGCCCTGTCTCAAAAATAATAATAATAATAATATTGCCACCCTCTTTGAGAGATTTAGTATTTTAGATTAGAAAACAGATATATAAACAGAATGTTTTCCAGAAAAATTGTAATTCTCACCTAAGTCTTAGGCGATATAGTCATTTGCCAGAGTTGTAATGATCTCTTTCAGAAAAGAAAACCATTGGCAGTTTGTTCTTGAAATTGAGGCTTTTTGTGTTTTTCTTTCTTTTAGATAGTAACATCTACTGGAATGTCAGGATTTTGCCACTGAATGCTAGGGAACTAGCTTCTCTAGCACTGGTTTTGTTGTAATTGCACAGACTAATTGCCTATTTCCCTGTTTAGTGGGGAGTGGATATGCACATTTTGTAGAGATATTGGGAAGCCAGAAGTTGAATATGATTGTGATAATTTGCAACATAGTAAGAAGGGGAAAACTGCACAGGGATTAAGCCCCGTGGACCAAAGGGTAAGTGTCAAATAAATTGATTTGTTATTGGGGATTCTGTAGGTGTCTGCCTATATACATCTTTTCCTCTGTGTATTGTACACATAACTTCATAGATTTTTATTTTTTAATCTTATCATCTGTTGATTTTTTTTTTTTTTTTGCAGTTTTTGGCCAGGGCTGGGTTTGAACCCGCCACCTCTGGCATCTGGGGCTGGTGCCCTACTCCTTTGAGCCACAGGTGCCACCCATCTGTTGATATATTGAAGGCAAATTGGTGTGTTCTGAAATCTTTCTAACCCTGAACTCTAGACTGTTCTATGCAGCGTCCTCAAATTTAACATGTCCTGACTAAAACCTTAATTTCTAATCTCCTTGAAAAACAAAAAACAAGCAAATAACATAAAAGGCTATATTCATCCTCCCCCAGTATTCCTCTTCATTGAAGGGCACCATTCACCTCTGTTATCAGGCTAGAAATCTATTAGAAATGAAGGAATTGAGAATAACTGTAATACTATTTTCTTATTCCCTCTTCCCTCATCCTACCCTAGATAACCATCACAATTTCTCATCTGGACTATTGCAATAATCTCTTAACTGGTCTCTCTGCTTTTATTCTTGCCCTTCACAGTCCATTTTCTATACTGAACAGAGTATTCTTTAAAAAAACTAAATGTCTATCAGCTCAGTGCCCATAGTTCAGTGGTTAGGGCGCTGGCCACATATACCAAGGCACGCAGGTTTGAACTCAGCCCAGGCCTGCTAAACATTGCCAACTGCAACAACAACAACAACAACAAAATAGCCAGGCCTTGTGGTGGGCGCCTGTAGTCCTAGTTACTGTGGAGGCTGAGGCGAGAGCATGCTGAAGCCCAAGAGTTTGAGGTTGCTGTGAGCTGTGATGCCATAGCACTCTACTGCAGTCAGTGTAGTGAGACTCTGTCTCAAAAAAAAAAAAAAAGTATATCACTTCTTGCCTAAAATCCTCTTAACAGCATTTTCATTTTTTCCTAATACATATGTATATATTTTTATTGTTGGGGATTCATAGAGCTTTTTCATTTTTGTCACATAATAAAATGAAATTCAAAATCCTCTTATATTTCTACTGATCTGCTTTGAAGTCTTTGATTTCCACAGACAAAATATTTTTACATCATTGCATGGTCATTAGAGTTAAGTTTCCTTCTAATCCAGTGTACTGCATATATATTTGCAAAATCCCTATCAACTATCTGTGAAGATAAAGTGTATGTTAAGGTGAGCTTAGCGCCTATAGCTCAGCGGCTAAGGCACCAACTACATTCACTGGAGCTGGCAGGTTAGAATCCAGGTCAGCCCTGCTAAACAACAGTGACAACTGCAACAAAAAATAGCTGGGTGTTATAGTGGGTGCCTGTAGTCCCAGCTACCTGGGAGGCTGGAGCAAGAGAATTGCTTAAGCCCAAGAGTTTGAGGTTGCTGTGAGCTGTGATGCCATGGCACTCCACCAAGGGCAATAACTTGAGACTCTGTCTCAAAAGAAAAAAAAAGTGTATGTGAAGGGTATACAAACTTACATTAAATATAAGTAAATAGAAAACCACAAATGTGGCTCGGCGCCTGTGGCTCAATCGGCTAAGGCGCCAGCCACGTACACCTAAGGTGGCGGGTTCGAATCCCCAGCCCAGGCCCGCCAAACAACAATGATGGCTGTAACCAAAGAATGGCCGGGCGTTGTGGCGGGCACCTGTGGTCCCAGCTACTTGGGAGGTGGAGGCAGGAGACTCGCTTGAGCCCAGGAGTTGGAGGTTGCTATGAGCTGTGATGCCATGGCACTCTACCCAGGGGGATAGCTTGAGGCTC
>CAUYQV010064933.1:0-36440 GCA_963574575.1 Galagoides demidoff
GAATCAACATTGTTAAAATGTCACTACTTCCCAAAGCAATCTACACATTCAATGCCATCCCTGTTAAAATACCAACATCATACTTTCAAGACTTGGAAAAAATGATTCTGCATTTTGTATGGAACCAAAAAAAAAAAAAAACAAAACATATAGCTAAGGCAGTTCTTAGTAATAAAAATAAAGCCGTGGGCATACCAGATTTTAGGCTGTACTACAAGGCCATAGTGATCAAGATAGCATGGTACTAGCACACATATAGAGACATAGACATTAGGATTCGATAGAAAACCATGAGATGAAACTAACGTCTTAAGACCACCTAATCTTTGATAAACCAAAGAAGAACATACACTGGAGGAAAGAATCCCTATTTAATAAATGATGCTAGGGGAACCGGATATCCACATGTAAAAGACTGAAACTGGACCCACACCTTTCTCCACTCACAAAAATTGATTCAATATGGATAAAGGACTTAAATTTAATGCATGAAATGATAAAAATCCTCAACGAAAGCATAGGAAAACACTGGAAGATATCAGCCTGGGGAAAGACTTTATGATGAAGACTTCCATGGCAATTGCAATAACAACAAAAATAAACAACTGGGACTTAATTAAACTGAAAAGCTTCTGTACAGCTGAGACAATTACCAAAGCAACTAGACAACTTACTCAATGGGAAAAGGATATTTGCATATTTTGAATCATACAAAAACTTGGTAACTAGGATCTATAGAGAACTCAAATTAATCCACATGATAAAAGCCAACAATCCCTGATATCAAAGGGCAAGAGAGATAATAGAACCTTCTGTAAAGAAGACAGACAAATGGCTAGCAAACATATGAAAAAATGCTCATCATCCCTAATTATTAGAGAAATGCAAATCAAAACCACCCTGAGATATCATCTAACCCAAGAAAGAATGGCCCACATCACAAAATCTCAAAACTACACATGCTGGCATGGATGTGGAGAGAAAGGAGCACTTTTACGCTATTGGTGGGACTGCAAACTAATACAACCTTTTTGGAGGGAAGTATGGAGAACCCTCAAAGAACTCAAGCTGGACCTCCCATTTGATCCTGCAATTCCATTGCTGGGCATCTATGCAGAAGAAAAAAACTCATTTTACCATAGGGACTCTTGGACTAGATTGTTTATTGCAGCTCCATTTACAATTGCCAAAATGTGGAAACAGCCTAAGTGCCCACCAACCCAGGAATGGATTAGCAAGCTGTGGTATATGTATACTAAGGAATACTGTTCAGCCATTTTAAAGATGGAGACTTTACATCCTTTGTATTAACCTGGATGGAAGTGGACCACATTTTTCTTAGTGAAGCATCGCAAGAATGGAGAAGCAAGAATCCTATGTAGTCAATTTTGATATAAGGACAATTAATGACCTAGTACACTGTGGGAGTGGGTGAAAGGGAGAGCAGAGAGAGAGAGAAGGAGGGAGGGGGTGGGGGAAAGTAAGAGCAGAGAGTGGGAAGTAGGGAGGTAGGAGAAGGGAAGAGTGGAGAGAGGGAAGGAAGGAGAGGGTAGGGTCTCGGTGTGTGACACACCTTTTGGGGGCAAGACACAATTGTAAGAATTGTTTACCTAACAAATGTAATCAGTGTAAGCTGGTTTCTTGTACTCTATATGAATCCCAAAAAATAAAAATTTAAAAAGTAATGTTTAAATATATCAAAGTTCAAAGTAGAGTGGTGAAGTAACCTTTGTTGTTACTACTAACAATTTTCAAATGTTAACTGTCATATTTTCTTCAGATTAAAAAAAAGTATTAAAAAAATACATGTGCATATGTCTGTTTTCAATTTCCATTCAATGACGAAGCTTAGAGGCAGTGAAAATAACAATACCCACTGCCCAGGTCTTAAGTCTATCATTTTCTAACAAACTAAAGCAGGGATTCTTATGGATGTGATTGATTCCAGGACTGGAGCAGGAAAAGTACAATCTGCAATTGGAGAATTTTCTAGTGCCAAAAAGTGAAGAAGTGTTCAAAAAGGAATGGGGCATGTTGAAAGGGCATAGAGGCAACCTCAATGATACCCAGTGTTTTGGAGGGTCTTCATGAATTATTTGCCTAGGCCAATTTTAATTAAGAGTTTTTCCAACATTTTCCTTTAGGATTCTTACAGATTTCCATATTGAGTTAAGTCTTTTATCCACTGTAAGTTAAGTTTTCTGAGTGGAGAGAGGTATGGGTTTTGTTTTAGTCTTTTGCATGTAGTTGTCCAGTTTTCCCAGAACAATTTATTCGATGGGGATTCTTTCCCCTAGTGTATCTTTTAATTTGTTTTGTCAAATATAAGGTGAGAATATGGATATTTCATATCTGGGTTCTCTGTTCTAATCCATAGGTCTATGGCTCTTTTTTTTTTTTTTCTAATATCATGCTGTTTTGGTTACCCTAGCCTTATACTGTAGCTCGAAGTCTGGTAAAGTGATGCCTCCCACATTGTTCTTATTGTGCAAGGTTTCTTTGGCTATTGGGGATCTTTTGTGGTTTCATATGAAATGTGGAACTATTTTTTCTAGATCTGCCAAAAAATGGTGTTGGTATTTTAATTGGAATTACATTGAATCTGTAAATCACTTTTGATAGTATAGCCATTGTAACAATGTTGATTCTGAAGATCCATGATCATGGTATAATTTTCCATCACCTTTACACCTTTTGCAATTTCTTTCCTCAGTTTCACTTCCATTGTTAAGTATATTACTAGGTATTTTATTTTATTTCTTGTCACTGAGAAAGTCATTGTATCTTTTATTTGATTGACTATTATTAGAGCATGTGAAAGCTACTGATTTGTGTATATTTATTTTGTAGCCTGAGGCTTTACTGAATTTATCAACTCCAGGAATCTTTTGGGTGACTCTTTGGGATTTTTAAGATATAAGATAATGTCATCATCAAACAGAAATAATTTGAGCTCTTCTTTCTCCATTTAAGTATTCTTCATTTTCTTTTGTTCCTTGATTGCTCTGGGTAGGACTTCCAGCACTTTGTTGATCAAAAGTGGAGATAGTGAGCTAACTTTTCTGTTTCCAGTTCTAAGCTTCTTCCCCATTCTGTATGATGTTGGCAATGGGTTTGTCATATAAGGCCTTTATAATTTTAAGGTAAGTCCCATCTATGCCTATTTTGTTAATTGTTCTTATCACATAATCACAGCAACACCAAAAATAAATACATGGGACTTGATCAAATTAAAAAGCTTCAGCATAGCCAAGGACACACACAAAAGAGCAAATAGACAATCCATAGAATGGGAGAAAATATTTGCATGCTATATATTTGATAAAGGACTGATAGCCAGAATCTACAATGAATTCAAGCAAATCAGCAAAAAACAACCAAATAACCCCATTAAAAAGTGGGCAAAAGACATGAACAGAAACTTTTCAAATGAAGATATACTAATGGCTAACAAATTCATGAAAAAATGCTCAGTGTCTCTAATCATTAGGGAAATGGAAATCACCTGACTCCAGCAAGAATGGCTTATATGAAAAAGTACTAAAACAACACATGCTGGCATGGATGCAGAGAGAAAGTAACTCTTACACACTGTTGATGGGACTGCAAAGTATTGTTACCTCCATGGAAAATTGTATCAAGATACCTCATAGAACTTAATGTAGACCTACCATTTGATCCAGCAATCCCACTGCTAAGTGTACACCCAAAGGAAAAAAGTAATTTTATAAAATGGACACCAGCACTCAGATGTTTATAGCAGTACAATTCACAATCATAGAGACATGGAAACAACCCAGTTGCTCACCAATATATAAAGGGATTAATAAGATATGGTATATGCATACTGTGGAGTACTACTCAACCATAAAAAATGGCAATCTAGTATCTTTTTGGATAACCTGTAGGGAACTGGAAACAATTCTTGTAAATGAAACATAACAAGAATGGAGAAATAAACACATATACTCAATGCCAAATTGGAACTAATAGATCAACACTGAAGTGTACATACTGTAGTAAATCTCAATGAAAATCAATCGGGGGGGAGGGGAAAAGTGGGAGGAGGGGATGGGTAAATTCACATCTATTGGGTACAGTGCATACTATCTGGGTGAGGGACAAACTTAGATGTATAACTTTGACTCAATCTGTACAAAAACAAAGTATTTAAACAAAAAATGTGTACCCCTCCAACATTCTGAAATTTTTAAAAAAGGAAAAGGAAAAAAAAAAGAATGCCCAATGGCTAAAGCTAGAACAATTTGAGCAATGAAATAGGGATAATATTTTATTACAAGCCAGAGAAATCCTAAATATCCATAAATTTCTAGTGATATAAATAAATAAATGAATAAATAGATGGGGGAGAAAGGACATCCCTTTCATAGAGAAGAATTGCAATTACTGATTATAGAAGTAATGAAGAAACTAGAAAAATATCAGGAAAGCACCACTATAATAATTGTTGCAGGCAAGATCCACCAATGGATACATTAATGGGTGAATGAGGAGGAACAAGATATTTACAAAATCTTAGAGTATCTCTCTCAAGATATTTATTAATTAAAAGGTCAAATATTAACAGTAGAATGGAGAAAGTCAGCAGACACCACAATAACCAAGTGATAATGATTAACATCACCAGTAATAAGATGCATCATATACGCCTGTTATGATACTTTGAGGACATGTATAACGTCTGACATATCTGTAATATGTGTTCTTGCTAAAAATGCATAACTTCAGTATAATCACAAGAAAACATCAAATGAACCCAAATTGAGGGAGGTCTACCAAGTACTTGATCACTAATTTTCAAAAAGCCCCAAGGTCATCAATGACAAGTCCTGAACTATCATTGAATGGAAGAGACTAGGGAGAAATAACAAATGCCATATGAAATGCTGAATTGGATCCTGGAATGCAAAAAGGCTGTTAGTGGAAAACCTGGTGAAATCTGAATAAAGGCCACAGTTTGGTTAATACTATTATACTGACGTGAATTTCTTAGTTTTGATGATTATACTATGGTTACATTACATGTTAACATTAGGGAAGCTGACTAAAAAGTATATGGGAACTCTGTATACTATTTGTAACTTTTCTGTAAGTCTAAAGTTATTTTAAAATAAAAAATTTCAAAAAGTAACTTAAAAAGTTATATTGTTGAGGGGATGTATAGAGCTTTGGCTAATAGAGTAGGCTTTGGGGTGAGATTACTTGGAGATTAATTCTGGTTCTGTCAGTTATTAGCTATTAATGTTGACTGAGTCACTTAACCTCTCTCTGTACCTCAGTTTCATCATATATAAAATGTAGAGATTAAGGAACAGGATAATATAAAACTTATAGATTGGTACATGAACAGTGTCAATAGAGAGTAAAATTAGCTGTTTAGGCTCCATCTTCTAGATCGCTTGGGTATTTGCTTTGATGAAAACTTTTGAGAATTTCCTCTCTAGATGGACAAAGTTATAGTTCCTAGTCCTCGTGATTAACTCTTGAGGAATCTTCTAACTTCTAAGATGCCCCAATAAGAATTTAAAATTTCTGGAAAATTAGCTGCAGGGACCATTTAACTGAATGGTATCTCCTTTGTAAGCATTGTGGGTGTATATTTGTATAGCACATTAGCTACTAGTGGTGTCTTTTATTCAAGGGTTGTGCACCCAGTGAGTGTTGACTAGTTATGATTTGTTAACGGTATATTTTGTTAATTTATGACAGGACTTTGGGATATGGGAACGTGGAGACAAGACGAACCAGGGGATCTCTGAATTGAATGCCAGTTCAGTTGGAATGGCAAAGGTAATTTTTCTTTATTGTTTGCACCAAGTATGGGGTAAGTAAGTCTGGTCCATTTTTGCCATATATAAAAACTTAATGTGAATGTGGTACATCACCAAATTATTATTTTAAACCATAGACAAAATTCATATTCTCTCATCAGAGATGTCATCATATGCATGTCTGTCAAGTTTGTGAACTTGCCACCTGGTGCTTATGTTGGCAGAACTATACAAACAACTTGGTAAGGTTTTATAACCTTGGTATATCAGTGTCACACAGCTATATTCATGTCAACGTGTGGTGGTGTCTTTCTGAGTGCTGCTCATTATTGTTATTGTATATTTTTGTGTCACATACGATGGCTGCTCTGATAGTCATTCCAGAATATGAGTTCCAGAATTGCTTTGAACCATAGATCAGGTGCTGGCATCACTGCATAGCTTCCCAAGGGGAGCACTTCGAAGGTAAGAGTGATATTCAGCAATGAGGTATATAGCACCTTGTCTAGGATGAGTTCATAAACTTAATTGTCAGAATTTGGTATATTGCCTATAATATAACAAAATGATATAGGAAGATTACAAGGAGAAGGATGGTCAAAGTAAAGTCTGACAAACATAAACAAAAAATAATAGATGTGACTATAGGAGTATCAAATGAAGTAGAATTCAAAGTAAAGAGTATCACATGTAATAAAGGGTCATGATAGAATTTTTAAAGGTACAGCCTATGTCTTAGTTCATTTTTGTGTTTCTACAAAGGAATGCCTGAGGCAGAGTATTTATAAAAAAAAATGTTTATTTTGGCTCACGATTCTGCAAAATGTTAAGCATGGCACCAGTATCTGCTTCTGATGATAGATGGAGGCTAAGGGGAGGCAGTGTATCACATGGCAAAAATGAAAGCAGGAGATGCAGGAAAGGGAAGTGTCAGCCTCTTTTAAATAATCAGTTCTCATTGGAACACACTTATTTTCTTTAGTTTTTGAGACAGTCTCACTCTGTTTTCCTAGGTAGAGTACTATGACATCATAGCTCACAGCAGTCTCAAACAGTTGGGCTCAAGCAATCTTCTTGCCTCAGTCTCCCAAGTAGCTGAGACTACAGCTGCAATGTCCAGCTAGTTTTCCTATTTTTAGTAGAGACAGGGTCTTACTCTTGCTCAGGCTGATCTTGAACTTCCAATCTCAAAAAGTCTATCTGCCTTGGTATCCCAGAGTGCTAGGATTACAGGCTTGATCCACTGTGCCAGCCAGGAACTCAATTATTACTGGGATGAGGGCACAAAGACATTCATGAGGGACCACACCCATGACCAAAATGTCTCCCACTAGGCCCCACCTCCAATTAGGGGAATCAAATTTCAACGTGAGATTTGAAGTGGATAGTTATTTGAACTATATTAGTCTATAATAAGAAAGTCTAGTCTAGAGTATAGTTTTAAATAATAAAGAACAAAATATATTAGAAATACAAGGCAAAATGCAACAATTATAAGAGAATAATTTTATCGAAAACATTTTCAGGCTATGATTAATGTAATAAACCGAAAATAATATCATAGAAAATTTGAGGTCTATAATTTATGCAGTTGGAATAATAAATATATGTGGAACTTTGTACCTATCAAATATCCCCTGGGTAAACATTTTCTTTTTAATGTATTTTTAAATTACCAAAGTGATGTAGATATTAGGTCTTTTTTTTAAGATCCTACTATACTTACTCTATATAACCAGATTTTTATCATTTAATAATCTCATGTTTCACTGAACATCATAACCAAATATCTATCCATGTCACTTTGTACAGATAAAACTAGTTGATTCTTTTTGGTTGCTGCATAGTATTTAATAATTTCTCCTTTGATGAAATTGTCTCCAATTTTTTTGCTATTCCTATAATGCTTTGATAAGGATATTTGTGCATGCATGCTGGGAAACTTGCATAACCATTTTTTTTATTAAATCATAACTGTACATTAATGCATTTATGGGGTACAATGTGCTGATTTTATATACAATTTGGAATGCTTACATCAAACTGGTTAACATAACCTTCACCTCACATATTTGTTGTGTTAACACATTTATACTCTTAATAGTTTTGACATGTACCCTTGCATTGTGCACATTAGGTGAGGTCCCACCAAATATGCTCCTTCCTCTAGGCCTCCCCTCTCCTTCTTTCTGGACTATCGTTGTATTTTATCACTCATATGAAAGTGTAGGTGATTATATATGGGTTTCATAATAGTATTGAGTACATTGGATATTTTTTCTTCCATTCTTGAGATATTTTACTAAGAAGAATATATTCCAGCTCTACCCAGGTAAACATAAAAGTTGTAATGTTTCCATCTTTTTATGGCTGTATAATATTCCATAGTATACATATACCAGAATTTAGGGTTTTTTTTTAATTAAATCATAACTGTGTACATTACTGCATTTAGGGGGTAAAATGTTCTGATTTTATATACAATTTGGAATGCTTACATCAAACTGGTTAACATAGCCTTCACCTCACTAATTTGTTCTGTTAAGACATTTATAATCTACTCCTAAATTTGACATGTACCCTTGCAATATGCACAATAGGTGAGGTTCCACCAGTTACCCTCCCTCCACCCAGCCACACTCCTCCCCTCCCCTCACCTTCCTCTTCCCTCCTTCATTCTGGGCTATAGTTGTGCTTTATCATTCATATGAAAGAATAGGTGATTATATATTGGTTTCATAATAGTACTGACTACATTGGATATTTTTTCTTCCATTCCTGAGATACTTTACTAAGAAGAATATTTTCCAGCTCCATCCATGTAAACATAAAAGAGGGAAAGTCTCCATCTTTTTTATGACTGCATGATATTCCATGGTATACATATACCACATTTATTAATCCATTCATGGGTTAATGGGCACTTGGGCTGCTTCCATGACTTAGAAATTATGAACGGGGCTACAATAAACATTCTGGTGCAAATATCTTTGTTTTAAAATGATTTTTGGTCATCTGGGTATATACATATTGCAGCATCAAACGGCAGGTCTACTAGTTCCCTAAGTGTTCTCCATACTTCCTTCCAAAAAGGATGTATTAGTTGGCATTCCCACAAGCACTGTAGAAGTGTTCCCTTCTCTCTACATCCACACCAACATCTGTAGTTTTCAGATTTTGTGATGTGGTTTAATCTTACTGGAGTTAGATGATATCTCAAAGTGGTTTTGACTTGCATTTCTCTAATGATTAAAGATGATGAGCATTTTTCCATGTGTGTGTTGGTCTTGAGCCTGTCTTCTTCACGTTCAAGTCTCTTGCCAACAATGAAATGGAGTTATTTGTTCTTTTCATATTAATTAGTTTGAGTTCTCTTTGGATTCTAGTTATCAGACCTTTGTCAGAAACATAACCTGCAAATATCTTCTCCCATTCTGAGAGCTGTCTGCTTGCTTTACTTACTGTATTCTTGGCTGTGCAGAAGCTTTTTATTTTGATCAGAGCCCAGTAATATATTTTTGGTGCTGCTTCAGTTGCCAGGGGGTTCCTCCTCATAAAATATTCTCCCAGGCCAATTTCTTCAAGTGTTTTCCCCACACTCTATCCTAGTATTTTTATAGTGTTAGCACAAATATTTTCGTAGGAAAGATTCCTAAGAATGGAACCTTAAAGTTAAGGAATACACACTTTTAAATTGTCTTTCAAAAACTTTCCACTAGTTTATATGTTTTCCCTATCCATGTATGAGGGCTATATGCTATTCTATACCATACATACAATTTTTCTCAAACCCTTACTAACTCTGGATATTATCAATGTTTTTGGATATTTGACTTTAAAACTTTTTTAGCCACTAAAATGTTTTTTAAAATTTATTTTGAAATCTTTTCAGACTTAGTGAAAAGTTACAAGAGTTATATAGAAAGTGTTTCCTTATACACTTTACCCAAGTTTTCCATTTAACATTTGCTTTCTGTCTTTCCCTCTTTTTGTAAACACACAGAGAATTATTATTTTCTGTGGCTTGAATGTTGCTCCTCTCCAAACTTCATGTTGAAACTTAGTTCCCAATGTGGCAGTATTATGTAGTGGGGCCTTTAAGCCTTTAAGAGGTGACTAGGGTTGTGAGGGCTCTGTCCTCATGAAGAGAGTAATCCATTTACAGATTATCAGATTAGTAGGTTAATGGATTAATACATTATCATGGGAATGGGCCTGGTGGCTTTATAAGAAGAGGAAGAGGGATCTGAGCTTACATGCTCAGCCCCCCCCATCATGTGGTGTCCCACACTGCCTCAGGACTCTGAAGAGAGTCCCAACCAGCAGGAAGGCACTCACCAGATGCAGTTCCTTAGTGTTGGACTTCTCAGCCTCCATAACTATAAGAAATAAATTTATTTTCTGTATAAATTATCGATTGTCAGGTATTCTGTTATAAGGAATAGAAAATGCTACAATAGAAAATTTGTACCAAGAAGTGGTATGTTACTGATAACAAAAAAGATAAAATGTAGAAGCAGCTTTGGAACTGTGTAATGGGTAGAGTGTAGAAGAATTTGGAGGATGAGGCTATAAAAAGTGTAGATTCTCATCAAGAACACTAGGTAAAGTTTGGAACTCCTTAGAGGTTTGTTGACTCATTGTGACCAGAATGCTGATAGAAATATGGACTGTAAAGGCCATTCTGATGAGATTTCAAATGGAACTGAGAAACAAAGATATTAGAAGGTCATCTCTTCTAATAGAACTTAGTTGAACTTGTCTATATTCATTGGCTTCGTGGAAGTCTAGACTTCAGAATGATGAACTAGGGTATCTACAGAAGAAATTTCTAAGCAAAATATAGAAGGAACTGCCTGTTTACTTTTAGGTGTTTATGCTGATGTTCAGGACCATAGGAATAAATTAAAAACAGAATTTATAATCACAAGGAAAGACCAGAGAGATTTGAAAAAATCTTATCCTGGCCATGTAAAGAGTGATGTACGTGTGTTCAGGAGAGAAAACTAACTGGGTAGCCCAGAAATCATTTGCTAAAGAGATTAAAAAGATGAAAAAGATGGATGAAAAGAACCAGGTGATGTCCTCAAGACAGTGGAAGAAAGGCCCCAAAGACATTTCAGAAATCTTTCAGGCCCAAAGGCCTAGGAGGGCAGAATGTTTTAAATAGACATACCTGAGGTATTCTCCCTGGGCTCACTACCCAGGACTGTCTCAGGACTTTGCTCCCTGTACTCCAGTGTAGCTATTAGGCAGCTTCCCCAGCTGTGGCTCAAGCAGCCACAGGTGCAAGTTGTGCCACCATTCCAAAAGGTACAAGCCAACCTCAGAGGCATACATATGGTGTTGATTCTGCAGGCTCACAGAATGCAAGAGGTATGGAGGCATGGCACCTTCTACCTAGATTTCAAAGGATGTATCAACAGATTGAGGTCCCAGGCAGAGACTTTCCCAGGAATGGAGCCAGAGATTCTTGAAGGTAGGTAACTAATTTTGATTTCATAGGCTCACAGATTAGGCTTTATACTCTTAAGTTTTATTCTTGGTACTGGGATTAGTTAAGACTTGGGGCTATGGTGTTGGAATGAATGTATTTGTTTGTGAGAGGACATGAATTTTAGGGAGCAAGGGGTAGAATACTAAGACAGTAACTTGGTACAGAGATTCTTGAAGGTAGGTAACTAATTTTGTATTTGTTTGTGAGAGGACATGAATTTTGGGGAGCAAGGGGTAGAATACTAAGACAGTAACTTGGTACAGAGATTCTTGAGGGTAGGTAACTAATTTTGATTTCATAGGCTCACAGATTAGGCTTTGTACTCTTAAGTTTTATTCTTGGTACAGGAATTAGTTAAGACTTGGGTCTATGGTGTTGGAATGAATGCATTTATTTGTAAGAGGACATGAGTTTTGGGGAGCAAGGGGTAGAATACTAAGACAGTAATGAGCATTTTTTTCTTTTTTTAAAATTGTTTCTAGTTCTATTTTTGTTTAATTTGAGAGCACAAAGAATTAGATTACAATGTTTGTATTTTTTAGGTAGAGTCCTTATATTTGTGTCCCGCCCCCAAGAGATGTGCCATAACTCCTAACATTGTGCCCATTAAGTAGGATCACACCCTTCCCCCATCCTTCCTCCCATTTCCTCCTCTCCCTCACTTCTCCACCCCCACCTTAAATTGATTTGAGTTTTTCTCTTATGTGGGCATATATTAGATCATCTACTGGCTTCATATTAGTGTCTAGTATAGTGAATTCTTGCTCCTCCATTCTTGTGATACTAAGAACAATGTGTTTCAACTCCATCTAGGTTAATACGAAAGATGTAAAGTGTCCATAATTTTAATGGCTGAATAGTATTACATGGTAGACTACTATTTCATACCACACTTTCTTAATCCATTCATGGATTAATGGGCATTTAGGTTGTTTCCTCATTTTGGTGATTGTAAATTGAGCTGCAAGAAACAGTGCAAATATCCCTATGATAAAATGATGTTTTTTCTTCTGGGTAGATGCCTAGTAATGGGATTGCAGATCAAATGGGAGATCTAATTTCAATTCTTTGAGGATTCTCAATACTTCCTTCCAAAAAGATTGTATTAGTTTGCAGTACCACCAGCAGTGTAAAAGTGTTCCCCTCTCTCCACATCCTGGTCAGCATCTGTAGCTTTGAAACTTTGTGATGCGGGCTGTTCTTACTGGGGTTAGGTGATATCTCAGGGTAGTTTTGATTTGCTTTTCCCTGATGATCAGGGACAATGAGCATTTTTTCAAATGTTTATTACCCATTTGTCTGTCCTTCATCAAAGAAAGTTCTTCTTAGCAAAGTATCATAAGAATGGAAGAAAAAGTATTCAATGTATACAGCCCTATTATGAAACCAATTTATAGCTTTTTTAATGAAAGCTATAACCTAATTATAGCCTAAGAATATGGGGAGGGGGGAGGGGATGGAGGAACGGGGGAGGGAGGGTGATTGGAAGGATCACTTCTATGGTTTATCTTACAAGGGTACAAGTGAATCTTTCTAAGAGTAGAATATAAACGTCTTAACACAATAATTAAGAATATGACATAAAGGCTATGTTAACCAGTTCGATGAAAATATTTCAAATTGTATATGAAAACACCACACTGGACCCCATGGTCGCATTAATGTACACAGCTATCATTTAATAAAAAAAAAAAAAAAGAAGAAATACAATGTAACCACTAAAATGATGCTGAAGAGCTTCACTTATTAACGTGAAAAATTTCTTGCCTGTGAGGCTAAATGCAAATGAGAACATAGTGTGATCTAACTTCTTAGGTATAGCTCCACTAATTATAGATAGGGATGCAGGCAGGTGACAGATAGATAAATAGTATCATTATCCAAATATATATGAAGACAAAGCGAAAGACCCAACAAAATATTAACTCCAGTTATATTTTGGAGGTGGAGGCTATCGCTATGTTTTAGTTTCTTCCTTTTGCTTATATAATTTATTAAATTGTCTTTTATTGTATTTTATAATGAAAAAAGTCTTTTTAAAAATCTTATGTAATAAGGTAATTCACTTTATTCCTGGATGTATGATTTTCCTTAAAGATTGAAGTGTTTAATTCCTCATGCGTCTAACCTTTTATTTTAATCGTTTGGAAAGAACCTATCTCTGAGTCCCTGCCCCTGAAATTGTGTCTACGGATCATAATTGACAATGCTGATGACACAGGTTTGAGATTCCAGGCTCCATTACTGTATGTCTCTGCTAAGGAAATACTGAAGGGCTAGCACACTTTGCCCCTCACTAAATGACCCCAGTTTGCTGTGTTTTTTGTTTGTTTGTTTGTTGCTGTTTTTGGTCGGGGCTGAGTTTGAACCTGCCACCTCCGGCATATGGGGCCAGCGCCCTACTCCTTTGAGCCACAGGTGCCACTCAGCTGTGTTTTTAGTTCTTGGATAGGCCTTTAATATTTTCAATATCTTCAGACATCGCTCCTCATGATGTCTGCCGTTATTCAGCTCTTTCCTCCCCTCTAGACTATGGCTTCCAGCGTACCGAATCCTTGGGAATCAGATAAACTCTATGGTCATCACTGAATGTAAAGTAAAAGTAAACATCTCTGAGTCAAGGCTCAAGGAAGTGTTCCTCTGATGAAGGCATGCCAGCTTCCTTGCCATCTCGGCTGCACACAACCTTTCATGGCTTGTCTCCTGGTTCCTGGGCATATTCCAAATTGGCAAAGTTGCCAGAAAGCAGAGCTCTGCGGACGTGAAGTGGTAGTGTTGCTCGTAACAAATTGCTACTGGATTAAGAAATTGCCTGACTCTAATGCTCCAGACAGCTCCCTCCAAGAAAAGAAGCCTGCAGGTGGCAAGAATAGAGCCAACGGGGTCCTGTCTGCCCCCAGGCAAAGTGAGGTTATTTAAGTTCACCACCTGGTTACTGGATTTGCCAGATGGCAAGCCTGAGTAGCTGCTTGGAAAGACAGTACCTACCCAGTCCATTCTCCTAGCATAGTAGATACTGTGAATTTAACGTGGTACGTGTAATCGCACAAAGCTCGGGTAATGAAGCATCCTGGAGCTGTCATCAAGGCGCCATCTGGGCTTGTGGTAGGCAGCCCCATACATGGTGGCCATGGGAACTACCCAGCTGAGTTCTGGGGGGGTAGGAATGAGGAGGTGTGGGTAGGGAGAGAGTCGGGTGAGGGAGGCAGGGAGCAGGGTAGGTAGCTACATGTGCTACTTAGAAATAGTTTGGGCCACCGGAAAGCCAAGGCCTGCCTCTGAGACATTCCTGACTCGTGCTCAACTTCACCTCGTTCCCGGGGTTGTCCTTTGTGATTTTCAATTTATATGAGCAAGTAATGGCCTTTTTACACCAATGCAGAAGAAATAGACATGTGACTAAAGTTAGTTTTGAACACTTTGACAGTGACAAAGGGGCTTTCCTTTAGGAAATGGTATGTGTCTGGGTGGGGAAGGGTCAGGGAAGGGTCACGCACTTTAGCTCTCCTCTGAAACAGGCTTGTGACAGAAAAGCTCCAAATGGTCCCACTAGAGCTGTAAGTTGTGAGGCTGACAGGCACAGGACCTGGACACCACGGAGAGCAGGGCCCAGGAGGAGAAGCAGGTGAACTAGGCCATGCCCAGAGTCAGCATTGTGAGCCTCACGGGGGCAGGAAGCATTTCTTGTCATCATCCATGTCCCTTTATATGTCCCCTCGTTCCCCAGGGTACTTGCACAGCCCTGCCCAAATCAGCTTCAGGTTCATGGTGGTCACTTCATCTAGTCAGCAAATATTTACCAGCCACTAGGCACTAGAAAGATAGCAGTAAATAAAACAGAAATAGTTCCTTCCCTACTGGAACTTAAAGCTGCAGAATGAGGCTTCGACTGCCAGATGGGAATACTTGCAAGGAAAGAAAATGTGAGGCTGTTCTTTTTGTTATGCCTCTCTCATACCGGGCACTTTTCATAGATTATGGATGGGCCGATGAGTTTTTATTCCCACTTTACCGATGTGTAAAATTCCTATCTCTTTGAAACAATATTCCTTCTTATAAGAATATGCCCTAAGGAAAACTCTCAGTCTGGTTAAGATTTCAGACACAAAGATCTTCACTGGTGAGTTATTTATAAGAGCAAAAGAATGAAATCAGTCTTAGGGATTGTAGGGATGGTTAATTATGGTATATCTATAAAATGGAATTTTATGTAGCAATTTCAAAGGTTTGTAAAGAATGTTTTATTTAGTTACCCACATGTTTATGATATAACATTGAGTAGTAAAGGATGAAAACTGATTGTTATAAATACACCAAAAGGCCTGAGCTCACTGGTTTGAGACCAGCCTGAGCAAGAGTGAGACCTCATCTCTAAAAATAGCCGGGCATTGTGGTGGGCGCCTATAGTCCCAGCTACTCAAGAGGCTGAGGCAGGAGGATCACTTGAGCCCAAGAGTTGGAGGTTGCCGTGAGCTGTGACGCTAGGGCACTCTACCGAGGGTGACAAATCAAAACTTTGTCACCAAAAAGAAAAGAAAGAAAGAATGTTTAAATATTAATAGTTATAGAGTGGAGGGCATCCTGATTCTGTTCAGTTTTCTGTATTGTCCACATTTGTGCCCCCCTCTGTCTGCCTCATCCAAAGCTCACCTTATAGAAGGAGGGAAAGACTTCACTTTCACACCGCCGGGTCCTTCTGAAATCATGAAACATAAGCAAACACATCTAATAAACATCTTGTCCTGACATTTTTCTGTCCACTCAATTTTAATACTAAGGTAGAATTAGACGGATATACTTCAGAATACAGATAAAGGGGAAGTGTTCTAAAAATAAGCTTAAAGGCAGTGAACTCTGCCTGGGGAGGCTGGGAGGATGGAAGTGGGTGGAAGGCTGCGAAGAGGTAGGGCTGCCAGCAGGAGGCCGCTTCCAGAGCCCAGGAGCTCCCGTTCCTGGCAGGGCTTGGCCACATCTAGGTGACCACCTAGGTTTCCTCCCAAATCTTGGAAACTATGAGATGCTGATCTATTTTCGAAACCGGTTTTCCTCACGGGCTCTTTTTTCCACACTGACCTGTGACTACAGATTAAGAGCAACTTCATTCGGGTCTCAACCCCTGCTCTTCAGAAGCTGGGTACTTTTCATGACCGAGTTGTGACACTGTCAGCTGGGGTGGCAGATGCTCTTGTGACCCACTTCAAGGAGCTGTCACCGTTCCTGACCCTGTTAAGGAATGTCCTCCACCAAGAGCTGCTCCACATTCCCCTCCAGGCCAGTAACTGCCTCAGGAGGAGGGGGGGCGCTTTAGGAGGAGGAGACAGTCTCCATCGTGTTTTATAGCAAGTATACAGAAAGGAACGGAAAATGCCAAGGAGAATGCAAGATACCCCACATTTGTATCATGCTTTTCTGTTGTCATGTACATGCTTAGCTTATCTGCAATGCAGGGAAACCTGGAGTCCAGGGTGTCCCTGGACAGATGAGGAGACAGACAGGGGCACAGCGCTCCAGGATCTCAGAGAAGGTGGAAGGTGGAGCGGGTCTGCAACTCCCATCCTCTGACATGCACCCGTTCTCTTCACACTCAACCCCACCACATCCAGCCCATGTCTGCCCTTCTCTACTCAAAATGGTCTTTGCCTCCCCTCGCCTGGGCTGTGCTCTCTCCGCCAAGCCCACACTCTTTCATCCTATTTTCATCACAGTTACACCGTCTAGGTCTCAGTTCTAAAATAGTCTGTCCAACTTCTTTGTTACTCATTAAATCACAGGGACCTGCAGGGTCTCCAGGCCCATAGTCTGATGCTTTCTAGATCCTGAGCCGCTGATCTCACTCCAAAATCATTCCCTTCTGGAGGAACCCAAAATGAGTCTCTCTCGGAGGCCAGCTTGTCAGCTTCTAGCGATGTCTCTGTGCTTTTCTCATCTGGCGTGGCACAAAGCACAGCAAGACCCAAACCAGGGAGAGCCTAGCATCAGCCAGCAACAAGCGGCAGGCCTGGGGTCTAGTTAGGACAGGCCAAGAGCTGACAAGTGGGTGCCTTCAAATGTGAGCTACGGATGAGGAGCTGGGAGAATAGATGATGTCACAGGGGCAAGCCTGAGGGAAGCCAATCGTTTCCTGGTTTGTCTGACACAGGGAAGCTTTTAAAGACCCAGGTATGGCTGTCTCCTTTTGCTCCATAAGGTCTCAACGGCACCACCTGTCACCTGGCAGATGGCTGACTCAGCAGCCTGGGCGCTCACAGGGGGCCAGCCTACCTTGGACACAGCCCTGCCAAGTGCAGCCAAAGCATCTCACACAACAGTGCTAGGTTCGAGCCGATAGATGTCTTCACACCCTCCATCACAAAGAAATTCAGGGTGAGAAAGGAATAATTGACAGTGTCCCTGCCCAAAAGATACCATATCACAGCATCTTTAGTGGAAACTATGAAAGAAACAAAAGCTGCAGGACCTGAGACACCCCTGCCAAGAAGACAGTACTTAATAAACTCTTTTAGGTTTTATCTGTAGTAGGTGCTGCATGGAGTAATTAAAAAGACCCAGCCCAACTCTCACATTGTACAATCAAACACACCTGAAGTGGGTGAGCAGGCCCAGCACACCAACCCAACCAATGTTTACTGAGCACACCTGGGGAGTGCCAGGCACCACACTCGACTCTGACATCACACCTGAGCTGTCCTTTACAGCTCCCAAAGCAAGTTCACATACACACTCAACTGTGATCCTCATAAAACCAAGTGACCTGACGTGGTGTTATCATCTCCCCACTTTGCAGGTGAGTAAATTGATGCTCATCAAGGTCAGATGAATGATCTGAGGTCATGTGACTAGAACTTAGCATGACATCAGTCTATGACTACCTAAACTTTTCTGCATTGGGAAAGAATCCCCAGGAGATAGAAAATAGAGAATCAGAGGACGTCTTGAGATGGACATCTTCAATTCTGTGTCAATATCACTTATGGTTAATAGTTCTAGATATCACCCAAGAGCCCCTTGTCTTCGTGCCCCTGAACACCTGTGGACTCTCTCCTACTCGGCCTGCTCCTCGGCCTCCATGCTCTGCCCCAGATGCCTCTGCATTCTGCCTACTGCACTCTTGTGGGCAGGGTTATGTGTCAGTAAGGATGTGTTTGTTCAGCTTCAAACAACAGAAAATCCAGCTGACATTGACTTAAGCAATAAGGGCATTTATAAGGTTATGAAAGTAGCCAATTCACAGTTGACACCTTAGCTCAAAATCATCATGGAAGAGCCAAGCTCTTTCCTTCTTTCCACTCCATCATCCTCAGACTTGTCACCGCATGGCTGTGGAATGGCTGCCTTGAGTCGTGTTTCATATCCTCACACAACTGTGGCCAAAGGCAGGTCCCAGTCACACGTCCTCCCCAGCAGCAAGGGTGGCTGAGAAAACAAGAATCTAGGATTTCTGACTTTTGGAGGGGTGGATGCCTAAGGAGGAAAGTGGAGAGTGTGGTTATTGGATAGCTAATTAACAGTCTCTGCCACAGGTAACTTTCTGAGTCCTAAGTAGGGTCAGAACTGAAACTAATTCCTCCTGAGCAGAAATATGGATTTCTTGACACTATCTACCTCTTGCTGTACTCATTTTTTATTGCTTCATGATAAATAACCATAGACTTAGCAACTTAAGACAATATCCATTTGTTTTCCAACCGTTCTGTAGTGCAGAAGTCCAGGAAGGCTTGGGAAGGTTCCCTGCTTAGGTACTTACTTATAAGGCTAAAGTCCAATGTTAGGGGTGTCCAGCCCCTTACAGTGGGCTCTGAGGAAGAATCCACTTCCAAGCTCATTCCAGTTGCTGGCAAACCACAGCTCTTTACAATTGAACAACTGATGTCTCCATGCCCTGCTGGCTGTCAGCCAAGGGATCAATCTCGACCTCCAAGGCCACTCTCAGTCCTGTCACGTGGTCCCCTCCATCTTTAAAGCCAGCAACAGTACATTGAATCCTTCCCATACTTTGAATTTGACACCCCCTTCTGTCAAAGAAGGCCGTGCACTCAGATTAGGCCCACCCAGATAATCTATCTTTTGCCATAACCACAGACATAACACAGAAGGCAAATGAATTCCACAGCAACTTACTTAGGTAAGTAAGTACCTAAGGTCATGGGAGCCATCTTAAAATTCTGCCTACCATAGGTGTCACTAAAAAAATAAAACCAGGATTTTTTTTTTTTCTGGCATTCAAGATAGGATCAGCTTTCCCTGAATCATGACAGACACAGGACCCCCCAGTCAAAACTGGAATCCTGCAAGCAAAAAGTTAAAGGAGAGAACAGTTGTTGGGCGGCAACCAAGAGTAACTAATTTGATTAATTTGTTTTCTGTAAAACTGAAATATTAACCCTCATTTACTCAAACAGGAAAAACATCACCTAGCTGGTGGACATTGTTTTCTAAGAGAACATGGCGTGTAAGAACCACTGATCAGGACAAGGATTCCTGCTTCATTTACCTTTCCCTGTCTCTCCTTCCTCCCTCCCGCGTCCTCCCCAATCTTCTCTGCAGCCTCCACTGTGCTCCCCCATGGAGTAGGAAGAACGTTGACTCACTGGGAGTTTGAAAGGGTTTTTTCTCCTAAAGATAATCCAAGCTAAATGTGTCATGTTGATTTCTCACTAGTTTGTTTCTATCTATTTAGCAAAACAGAAGCCCAGGATTTATGGGAGGAGGAGGCACATCTCTCAGAGTTTCCACGGAGCGCTTCCTAATGCTGCCCGCGGGGTTTACAATGAGGCTTTTGGGGGTTTTCCATGTTCTTCCGGTGAGAAATCATGTTCCCTCTCCCAGACTGAGATGCCTCACTACCTGCTCTTTCAATGCATTGTTTTCTGTCCCACTACCTCCAACCAGACGCAGCCCTCCTGTGTTCTTTATTTTGGTTCGTTTTACCTGCTTTATCACATCTATTTGGATTTAACTTCCCCCCCCCCACCAAAAAATCTAAAATCCCAGGTCAGACGTCTCCAAGGATCTTATGCGTGTTTGCACAAACACGTGGAAATCCTTAAGAACTATAAATTATCAACCAGAAACAGCTCGGTGCCTCTTGGAATTCTTTACCTTTGCAGAGGCTTGTGTTTATCTTTTAAGTGCTTTCAAGCCGGTTCTCTTGAAGTACCTTGCCTTACCAGGAGCCCTGCTCGTTTGTTCTTGTTGCCTCCTCCATTCAGAAGATCCATCAATCAGTGTCTGAAACAAGCCAGCTCTGTGTGGAATCAAAAGCTGCCACATGGCAGCTGAAGGCAAGGGAATGCAGTGGGCATTGTTATTTGTACACAGGCCTTCATCTCTTTGAGAAGTGTCTCTGTTTGAAATGAATGAGGCAGACAAGAGTATGGCTTCAAAAGCAGCTCTCCTCCTCTGGGCTTTGCTTATTGGAAGTCCTGTGCAGCGCTGTTGCTAAAAAGTAAAGAGAATAAAAGGCAGGTTACAGGTCCCCATGCAAGGGACTCAGCCAAGGTGTTTGTACCTCTGGACGTTTGCCTTCCCTTTGTGGATATGAGTTTGCAAGGTTAACATGAAAGAGGCTATTTTCTCCCAGTGATTATGCCTTAAAATTTCATAAACTCCCCGAGAGCCTATTGGAGAAGTATGCAGGCTCCTGTCTTTGCTGGTGTCTCTGAAGGGTGGCACTACTGTTGCCCTGGTTACAGCTTCTAGACCAGCATATCGGCTGATCCTTGGCCCAGCTGTTCCACCCAGCTCTCACTTCTTTTTTTTTTTTCCCAGCTCTCATTTCTGCTGCACCAAAAAACCTCTTATTCCCCGATCCATTTTGTATTTGGCTGGAAGATTGGAAAGTATGTAGTTTTCCATGGTGTTCATGACCCTTCTGTAGATTCTTAATGACCCTAATGTTGACTAGGAACTAAACTCTTAGGCTAATGGAAAAGTTAAAACAAAGTTCAAGACTCATATAGATGATCATTCCAATAATTGGCTTGAAAATCAACACCCTTGTCTTTCGTCTGCAGAGGGTTTACAAGGAGTGCTGGAGTTCAGAGCCAAAACTAGCAGGCCAACAACTGGGACCTACAAAGCACGGTACGATGTGTACTTGATGTATAATTTCACCTACGGATGCACCACATCTTTTCCTACCCTCGTTTTTCTACCTAAATTTTCTACTTAATATGTCTTGCATTCTTTGTATCTTTGAAAAGTATATTAAAGTCTTTTGAAGCAAGACTAAGTATAAACAGAATACAAATCTTTCCCTCAGAAATCCATCGGCTTCTTGCTATTGTAATAGGAGGAATGAAAGTATAAAGGCATTTGTGTCCAAGAAGGGAAGTTTGCATAATGCAAAGTACCTAGAACATACTCGGTATCAAATCAAATAGAATAATTTGATGGTATATTTTCTGTTGAAGAAAAAAACTTATACACATGATTGGATTCAAGGAAACTAAGATTTCTGGCCTGTAATCCCAGCACTCTGGGAGGTCGAGGTGGGTAGATGACATGAGCTCACAGGTTCAAGACCAGCCTGAGCAAGAGTAAGACTCCTATCTCTAAAAATAGCCAGGCATTGTGATGGGTGCCTATAGTCCCAGCTACTCAAGAGGCTGTGGCAAGAGAATCACTTGAGCCCAGGAGTCTGAGGTTACTGTGAGCTATGATGCCACAGTACTCTACTGAGGGTGACAAAATGAGACTCTGTCTCAAACAAATAAAGAAAAAGAACAAGAAAACTAAGATTTCTGGACCAAGGGAGAGTAAAAGACATGGCATTCCTAACTCAGGAAGCCCCCTGAATAATAAGAAGCCTATGGATAAAGTTGCCCACACAATAAATTCGCACGGTTCCTTCAGAGCCTGGGATGAGCCATGTGAGTTCTACTACCTACTACCAGTGAGTTCTAAGAATCCAGTGTTTTGCACACAGTAAAAGCTTTATAAATACATGGCAAAAAAATAAAAATAAAACAACATTATGCTTGTATGCTAAATAAATTCACAGATAATCTTCAAATTAACTGAGATAGAAACGATTCAGCCCTACCGAGAAAAGTGGATGTCATAAAGGGCTTTAGAGTTATTTTAATCCTTTCAGCAACACTTAGAGGTAGATATTTTTATCTCCAGATGAAACATTCAGATGTGGCAAAGGGAGGTTAAGTAATTTGCACAAGACCACATCACTAGTGAGTGAATGACCAGGATTTAAGCCCAGGGCCCTGTAATTCTTAAAGCAGACTATTCCTGCTGTCTACTCGGGTGTTGCCTGAACTAATGTTAAGAACACAAATCTTAGGCCCCATGCTAGGTCCACTGAATCAGTCCCCTCTCTCTGGGAGGGACTTGGAAACATGTTTAACAAGAGACCAGATAACAATTGTTACCAGAATTCTTTAAGAAAACTGCTTGACATCTTGGCGATTGTGAACTGAGCTGCAATAATAATCTGGTGCAAATATCCTTATGATAAAATGATTTTTTTTCCTTAAGGGTAGAGGCCTAGTAATGGGATTGTGGGATCAAATGGAGGTCTAATTTGAGTTCTTTGAGGATTCTCCATATTTCTTTTCAAAGAGGCTGTATTACTTTGCACTCTCACCAACAGTGTAAAACTTTCCCTTCTCTCCGCATCCGTGCTAGCATCTGCAGCTTTGGGATTTGTGATATGGGCCACTCTCACTGGGGTTAGGTGATATTTCAGGGTGGTTTTGATTTGCATTTATCTGATGATCAAGGACAATAGGCATTTTTTTCATGTTTGTTAGCCATTCATCTGTCTTCCTCAGAGAAGATTCTGTTCCTGTCTCTTGCCCAGTGATTAGATGGGATTGTTTGCTCTCTTTTTATTGAAACAACCTAAATGCCCACCAACCCAGGAATGGATTAACAAGCTGTGGTATATGTATACCATGGAATACTATTCAGCCATAAAAAGATGGAGACTTTACATCTTTTGTATTAACCTGCATGCGATTGAAGTATATTCTTCTTAGTAAAGTATCACAAGAATGGAAAAGCAAGTATCCAATGTACTCAATATTAACATGAAGCCAGGAGATGATCTAATACATGCTCACATCAGAGAAGAACTCAATGTAATTCCAGTTTGGGGAAAGGGGAATTCAGGAGGGTGGAGAGGAGGGGAGGAAGGAAGTGGTGTGTTCTCACTTAATGGGCACCATGTAAGGGTATATGGCTCACCTCGTGGGTGTGGGACACAACTACAAGAGGAACTCTACCTAAGATATGCAAACATTGTAACCTAGTTGTCTATACCCTCACATTGACCTGAAATTTAAAAAAAAAGTAACCACTCTATTGGGATACAGATCCATTTCCCAATAGACCCATGTCTTCCTCTGAGTGATCACATAGAAGCCATCAGAGATCGAAGCTCATACAATTAAAAGTAAATCATGTCATTCTGGAGTTTATCAGATTATAATACAGACTATTTATTCCTCAGCTTGTAATATAGCATTATCTGATTTAATCGAAGGTTATCTGGATGCTAAAATACCAAGAAAACTTTGAAAAATCAGAAATGGGTTCTCATGGCTCTGCACCCGTAGCTCAGTGAGTAGGGCACCGGCCATATACACCGAGGCTGGAGGGTTTGAGTCCAACCCAGGCCTGCTAACCAACAACAATAACTGCAACAAAAAATAGCCTGGTGTTGTGTGGGTGCCTGTAGTCCCAGCTACTTGGGAGGCTGAGGCAAGAGAATCACTTGAGTTTGAGGTTACTGTGAGCTGTGATGCCACAGCACTGTACTGAGGGTGACATAGTGACACTCTGTCTCAAAAAAAAAGAAACAAGAAATGGGTTCTCATTTAAACTTCAGGCTTTTTATTAGCTTTCCCCGCTACCTCTGTTTGGTCCTGAGGAGCAGAAGAGAATAAGAATTCATTCCCCACAGCTTCCAGTGATACAGAAGTTCCAGCTGTGCAGGGGCAGGACCCTGGGCAGAGAAGCACTGGCTGAGAATCAATCCTCACATTTGGCTTTCCCCAGATTGCCTTTCACTGGATCAGGAAGTAGAAAATCTATCATTGCTTGGCTGGGTCTTCTTAGTTTCAGTTTTTGCACAGTGAAGCCTACAGCCCCAACGCTCATCATGAGCTCTAACAACTTATTTGTACAATCTGAACACTGAGTTAACTGCATGGAAAGCAGGCAGTGATTCCTAACAAGACAGAATTTAAATCAAGCTGTGATGCTGCCCAGTGTGGCCAGAAACGGAGACGGACGACTTGAACTGAAACCTGAGAACATCCAAGGGGCTTCGGCCGGCTGCTCCTCAGCACTTTTTAGTGTAAGTTTTTCCTTTTATCTCCGAGAGAAATTTAAGATATGACTGGAGAGCACAGAGCTGCTTACCCCCAAATCAAGCATAGATCTTTGTTTGACTAATGTGCTTTTATATGAGATTGCCAAGAGACATTTTTGGAATGCTATCTTCAGACATGATGTCTGTAACAGCAAATATTGACAATTGCACTTTATAAATGAGTTTAATGGGCTTTAATATGCTTCTTCTGCTCCTTGGCGTTCTTGGTCTCATTCAATCCTCGCCCCAACTCTATGAGGCTGGTAGGCTTATTAACATGATTTTACAGAGGGGGACACCAGTAAGTGGCTTCTTCACAGGTTAATTAAGTAACTCAGCTAGTGGCCAAGTGCCCATCTCATACCACTACACTACCTGCATTCCGAAGGACTTCTAGAATTTAGGCCATTCATGTCTGAAATGACAAATCTTCATATTAGATTAAAACATTAAGACCCAACAAGATGTTTGTTGCTTAAAAATAGGTCTCCGTTTTTAAGGAAAAAAATGCAGAAATGCTAAAATTTTAAAATTTCATGGAGGGGATTCATACAATGAAAAGAAAACAATGGGAAAGTTGATACTGTAGAAAAGAGCTCTTAAAACCAAAAACTGGGGGTGGAGGGTGAAGAGAAGCTCCTGAGAGTAGTAAAAAAAGATAAAATCAACTGTGAAGATGTTGACGACCCAAGTTAGAAATGCAAACAGAAATGGAAAAAATTAAATAAACAGTTGTGATGGGAGGTGTTAACTCATTTCAAGGCTAAGAAAAAAAAGTAGACAACCTTAAAAATGACAGACAAATTTAAATAGACAAAAATTTAGAAGATGTTAAAGATGTGACAAAAGTAGACATAATTTAAAAACAATACAGAAGTTTTGTATGTTGCAATTGGTATGTTAGAACCATTAGACATATATTGAACTCAACACCAACATAGTATACAATATTTCAACATGTAAGGCATTGGGACATATATATGTGCTGATTCTCAAAGTCCTAAAAAACGAATCAAGAAAAAATAGTTTCCTCACTACATGCAATAAAACTAAACGTTAATAATATAAGGAAAAGCAATGACAGGAGCCTGGGCAAAACAGTGGTCTAATGTATAGCTTTGGAAGCAGACAGTTCAGGGTTTGGATTATAACTCCATCCCTTTGCAGATGGGCTGTGTGGCCTGGGCAGTTTACTGAACCTCTCTGAACCCTGGATTCCTCAGCTAAAAATGAGGCTGCTCTACCTTGTAAAGTTGTTGTGAAGATCATCTATAAAGGATGTAAAGCCAACTGAGACTGAAAAGAGACTAAAAACCATCAGTCACACATGATCCCACTTTTCAATGTACTCTTATTGAAGTACAGAAAAAGTCTAGAGTTCCGATGACTGAAGGCAAAAGTCTAGAAAATACACATCTATGAACCAGCAGTGATTATCTCGGGGCCCTGAGATTTCTGGCGATTTTTGTTCTTTTGCTTTCTTCATATGTAATTTTCCTACCACAAATATATAGTAAGTACAAAAAAATATATAGTAAGTACCTAATAAGAGTATGATAAAAGTGGACTTTTTAAGAACAGAGTACAAAAATAAAATAAAGGTTTATATTTGTTTAAACATCTCAGTTGTTTGTCATTTTTAATTTTTTTTAATTAAATGATAGCTGTGTACATTAATGCAATCATGGGGTACAGTGTGGTGTTTTCATATACAATTTGAAAGATTTTCATCAAACTGGTTAACATGTCCTTCATGTCATTTTCTTAGTTATTGTGCTAAGACGTCTATATGTCATTTTAAATTCTAAAATCCTCTCAATCTCTCTATCTTTATATATCTAACACAATATTGGAATAACTGACAATCTGAATGTGAACAATGGGATTAGACAATCATATTGGATCAATCTGAAATTTCCTGATCTAAAGTATTAAATGTTTTCACTTTTATAAGAGAAAATGTCTTTCTTAGGAAACATACACTGAAGTATTCAGTGATATATACATACGAAACTTATTTTCAAATGGTTCAAGAAAAAATTCACATATGTAAAGGATAAAGCACTTAGGGGAAAGCATAAGCAAGTGATGAATCTGGGTAAAGGGTGTACGGGAGTTCTTCACGGCAGTCTTTTAATATTTCTGCTAGTTTAAAATTATATTAAAAAAATTTACAACTTCTAACAACAAAAACTCTCCTCAGCAACAGGGTCAAGTAGGCAATTAACATAATAATAGTTCAGGGGTTATTATAAGATTGAAAACACAACATATGAAAAGTTAGGGGCATGTGGATGAGTCAGGGCCCAGAGGTAAATGTGTAGCTCTATATGTATAAAGTAAGTGGAATAAGCATTTGATTTATCTTATGAAAATAAAACAGTCAACATAAAGGAAAACAGAAAGAAAATAATCTAGAATAAGGAAGAAATAAACAAACTAGAAAAGAGAAAATCAGTGGAAATAATAAACTTAAATGTTCATCTCTGAAAAGGCTATAGGATAGCTAAAACCCTTGCAAACATAATAAACAAGAGAAGAGTTATATACCAACGAAATTAAAAACCAGACCAGGGATTTAACAATTGACATAAAGGATTTTAAAATACCAATAATTACAAAATACCAAAAGATTTTTAAATACCAGTGATTAAAATAAGTCGAATATTTATGGTATTCAACTTGAAATGTTTAGCCAAAGGGACAACCCAAAATGTGAAACTGGCAAGAAAAGATGTAGAAAACATGAGAGTAATGATGGAAAAGAAAACAGGAAATGTCATTACAGAAATACCTCATCCACCAGAAGAACTATGACCTAAGTAAATTTACTGAATGATAGTTCTACATGTTCAGGAATGCAGATTTTCTCATATTATATAATCAGTTCCAAATCAGAGAAAAACAAGACCTCATATTCAACTCATTCTAATAAATATCCCCATCCACAAATCTGAAAAATACACACAGGCACACACACATAAACACATAGTCTTGGGATGGCAATTAGTATCGTGGCCAATACGACTGGTTTGTAAAGATTAGAACCAGGCTCAGGGACACAGTAACTTTTCAAAAAGAGTTGTTTGAATAGTGAATAAGTGAATATATGGATATGTGAATGAAGTAAATAATGAAGCCAGTTAGTAACACGGACTAAGGGCATGAAAGGCAGGAATGACATGCAAATAGACCACATGGTACCTTTTATCATCACTTACTCCACGTCAGGCAGAAAAAAACATTTTTAACTGACCTTATAGAAAGCAGCTCCAGCCAGGTGCAGTGGCTCAGGCCTATAATCTCCACACTTCAAGAGGCTGAGATGAGAGAACCACTTGAACCCAGGAGTTGGAGACCAACCGAAGCAATATAGTGAGGTCCCTACAAAAAAATAAGAAAAATTAGCCAGGTGCTATGGCCTGGGTGAGGTCAATAAAGGCAATTTTTAGTAATGCCAGAAGATAGATTACAACCCATCAGAGAATACCTTTTTTTTTTTTTTTTTTTTTGGTAAGACTTAAAAGAAAAATGGAAGACACTAAGGATATTCCTGAAAGAAAAAAAAAAAAACCTATAAATTTGTCTACAAGAAAATTTAAAATTCTTTTCAACAAAGGCACCCCAGACAATGTGAAAAGACAAAATGCAAACTGGGAGGAGAGATTTACAATGTATATAATCACCAAGAATTAAAATCAGTAATAAAACGCCAATGAGCTTATAGTAATTTGGACAGAGGATATCAACAAGCAGTGTACAGCAGAGGAATTCTACATGATTAGAGACACACATAACCAGATGTTCAACCTCACCAGCAATCAGAAAGATGAAAATTAAAATAATGAGGTTCCATTTTACACCCATGAGGAAATTAAATAATCCCACACTATCAAGTTTTGGTGATGATGTGGAAAAAATTGAAGGAACATTCCTATTTTGTTGGTGATATGTTCCCTGGGCTAGCTATTTTGGAGAATAAGTTGTCAACACCTAGTAACACTGAAGGAATGCACGTTATGCAGCCCTGCAATTACACTTCTAGGAATAAATTCTAGAATCTTTCGCTTGTGGATAAGGCAATGTCTACGGCAACAAAACAAAAGAATAAATAAATAAACAACACAAGTATCCATCAACCCAATGGACAAATTGTGACATATTCATACAATGGGACCTTTGATGGCCTTTTTATCAACAGAGATGAATCTCTACTATATCATGCTGAGTGAAGAAACAAGTTGCACATTAATACATAGAGTATAAAACTTTGAAAATATGCAGAATAATGGTACAGCCAACTCTCCATATCCAAGGGTTTTGCAGCTGTGAATTCAAAATACTGTGGATGAAAAATATTTGGGAAAACAATTCCACAAAGTTCCAAAAACCAAAATTTGAACTTGATACATGCCAAGTACTACGTTCTAGCCATATGAATGAATATCCAGGAGGATGAGCGTAGGTTTTATGCAAATAATATGCCGTTTTATGTAAGGGACTTGAGCATCTATAGAGTTTTATGTTCTTGGGGGGGTTCTTGAAACCAACACCCCACTGATACTTAGGGATGACTGTATCTATTTCATAGCTACATATATATGGCGCAAACATGGGTGAGAATGATAGACACCAAACTCAAGACAGACTTGCCTCTGAGAAAGGAAAGATGAGATTAGGTTTGGGAAAAGATACACAGGTAACAGGTAAAGTATTCTAATTCTTAACAAAAATAGGACGTATAGAAACCATACTATTAGGATCAGACAGAGCTGGGAAGGGAGTGCTATGTGTGTTTGATATTATTAAAATTTTTTAGAATGAGCATCTCAATTTCTAAACTATATTTTAAAAAATAAAAACCTATCAAAAAGTACATATAATATATAAATACACCTATCATGAACAGGTAAGTCATAAAGGAAAAACAGGCAATAAAAATGGGGCTGTTATAAATTCAATTTTAACCCACTAATTAAAAAAGAAGATTAAAATATGCATTTGGCAACAAAAAGTTTAAATTCAGAAGAGCCGAGTGCTGTGGCACATGCTGTAGTCCTAGCAACTCAGGAGGGTAGGATGGGAGAACCCCTAGAGCCCCAGAGTTGGAGTTCACCCACGCAACCCAGCAAGATCTCATCTTAATAAAAAAATTTTTAATTAAAATTTAAAAACCGCATATCATTTTGGCTTATTAACTTAGCATAAAATTGTGAAAATGTTAATAGATAATTTCAACGGGAATGAAAGGTTGGACAGAAGGGGAGACCACACTAATTCACTCTTGATGAGAACATGAAATTATATAAACTTACCTCATTTAGCAGTATATAGGAAAAAGTGAAATATATAAATAGATATAGAGAGATGGAGGTATATAGTTATCAAATCTCTGCCTCAGCAATCTTACTTTAAGAAATGTATACAAAGAAAGTAATCAGAAATGTGGACTAAAGACCGGGTGCAGTGGCTCATGCCTATAATCCTCACTACTCAAGAGGCTGAGGCAGGAGGATCACTTGAGCCCAGGAGTTTGAGTGAGGCTGATGCCTTGGCACTCTAGCCTGGGCAACAGAGTGTTTTTGTCTCAAAAAAAAAAAAAAAAAAAAAAAAGAGGGCAGTGCCTGTGGCTCAGTGAGTAGGGCACAGGCCCCATATAGAGAGGGTGGTAGGTTCGAACTCGGCCCCGGGCCAAACTGCAACAAAAAATAGCCGGGCGCCTGTAGTCCCAGCTACTCGAGAAACTTAGGCAAGAGAATTACCTAAGCCCAAGAGTTGAAGGTTGCTGTGAGCTGTGACGCCATAGCATTCTACCTAGAGCGATAGGGTGAGACTCTGTCTCTTAAAAAAAAAAAAAAAAAGGGAAAACAAGGGGGAAAAAAGGAAATGTGGACTAAGATTTACCTGGATTCTCATAGCATCGCTATTCCTCAGAGTGATATTATCCTGGATACATTAAAGTTAACAAAACAAAACCAAGTCAATTATGATACATCTATAGAACATAATACTCTATAGCTATTTCAAATATATATTTTTTAAACAGCCCTCTCTCTATTGCCCAGGATAGAGTGCAGTGGTGTCATCATAGCTCACTACAATCTCAAACTCCTGGGTTAGAGCCATCCTTCTGCCTCAGCTTCCCGAGTAGCCAGGACCAGAGGCGCAGCCCAACAAGCCTAGCTTATTTTTCCATTTTTTGTAGGGAAGGGTTCTCTTTCTTGCCCAGGCTGGCCTCAACCAATTCTCCTGCTTCAGCCTCCCAAAGTCCTAGGATTATAGGTATGAACCACTGTGTTCAGCTCTCAAATAATATTTTAAAATATTATTTAATGTCACTGAAATATGGTACTACCATGTTGTTAATATACAGCTTATTAAAGAATCTGTATAGTCTGCTTACAGTTGTATTTTTAAAAATAAATATATACGTAGGAAAAATGATTTGGAGTCATCCACATCAAAATGTCAACATTGGTTATCTCTGGATGTGAAATTATGGACCTACTTGTGTTTTTTATCCTTTTTGTTCTTTATTTCCTATTTTTCAACAATAAACATTTATTGATTTTATAATAGAAAATGTTATTAAAAACAAAACACAACAAAATAAACTTTGGTTGATTAAAGATTTAAATAGAGAGTCTAATTATGGACGAATTTGCAGACAATTGGAAAAAGTATCAGCTCTCTGGGGGAATTTTAACTTTCTCAGTTTTGAAGTAATTGAAATGATTGTACTATAAAAATTAGCATTACTAAAGATTTTTTAAAAGGGGGAAAATATTTCTAACAAATACTACAAAAAATGAAGATCTATCATAAATAACTTATTCAAATTTGTAAAGTAAATGTTAAGACTCCAAAAGATAAATGAGTAGAAGACAGGACAATTCCCATAAGGGAAATACAATTAGGAGGCAAACATAGTGGGGAAATGTTAATTCTCACTAGAAATCAAAGAAATGTAAATGAAAGCAGTCTGCAGATGACAATTTACATATTCTAAAGGCGCAACAAGAAAAATACATTGGATGCTAGCATCCAGTGATGGTAAAGCTGCCCAGAAATTGACCTGCATATCTATTTATAACCCTATTGTTCCTATCCTTTTATCAGAAATGTTACCACTAAGAATCTATTCTTAGAAATAATTTGCAACTGGGCTCAGTGGCTCATGTCTGTAATCTCCGCACTTTGAGAAGCTGGAATGGGAGCATTACTTGAAGCCAGGAATTCAAAGTTACAGTAAGCTGTGATCACATCTGTGCACTCCAGACTGGGTAACAGACTAAGACCCCATCTCAAATAAAAAAATAAATGAGAAAGAAAAGAGAAAAAAAGAAAGAAAAGGACGGAGAAGGGAGGAGAGGAGAACTGGCAAAAGCAGAAAGGTCCTCCTCATCTCCCCAACTTCTAAATGGAACACCCAGGGCTCAGTGCCTTGATACCATGTTTGGAAAATCTTAACTACATACATAGTCCTCTCTCCTCACAGGTCTCCAGGGAGAAAGCAACCCAGAGAGAGATTTCCCTGGGATTAGGGTAGGGGGACCTTGAGGACATTTCAAGGACTCTGAACTCAGACAGAGGACAATGAAGAAAAGAGAGACCAGCAAAGACAGAGAGGGGCAAAGGTGGGCCTCATCATAATATTAACCTGTTGTGTAATAACTAAACATCCCAGGCTTTATCAACTGGGGAGAGATCCCCAGGACTTCCCTAATTGCAGTAGCCCTGGGCTCACCTGCAGGCCACAGGATCTCAGCTGTCTCTGACTCCCACCACCAGTTTGAGGAAATCACGGTGAAATAGCCCGCTCCCATTAAACTGGCACAGAAGCTATGACCGCTGAAGGTTATGCCTGCTCTGATAGCTGGGCCCTGCTGGGAGCCAGACCTGTTCCCAGTCTGGTGGTCTCCCAAGTCTCTGGGGCACCAGGGTGCGCCCCGCTCTCAGACCAAAAGCAGAACTTCTTGGGCCCCCAAACAAGATCTCTTTGCTCCACAAACCTACTCATTCTCTAGTCCCCATCTGGAGCCTCTGCGTCCTTTCACCACTAAAGGGTGCTTGGACTTTGACCTCTCTTCATCCTGGGGCTTCTTAACCCCCATTGTAGAAAGGTTACAACTTAACTGAGACAGAGCTGGGCTCAAACCCACATCTTCTGCCCTCAAACCCATGTCTCTCTCCATGGTCCAGGTTTGGCCAAGAGCGGATCTTGCCACACTTATCAACAGCTCCCCATTTCCCTCTTTGTCCATAGATTGCCTCTGAAAAATGAACTAGAGCTAAACAAGCAGTTTTGCTCTGGAGATGATAATGGCAATAGTCCAGAAGGCAAGGAGCCCTCTGTAAATCTGCCTGCATTCTCCTCCTGGCTCTGAGATCCCAATTCCACTCTGGCTGACCTCTCAGATGTAATCATGCTGTTTCTTAATGCAGGGAAAGGATGTTTCTCTTCTGCATGTCCTCCACACAGCCCGAGAGTCAGATCAGGTGATAGGAATGAAATTGTGGAGTGAATAATGGCTGTCTCCAGGGTATCACTCCAGTCATCGTACATTTAAAAGAAGCCTGGACACAGCAACAAAGTTGTTCTCCTTCCCGTCCCTGAACTTTGCTCCTTTAGAACAAACCCTTCTTCAGTGCCTGCCTCCCTCAAAGAATGCACACATCAGCAAACTGTACCCCATAAACGCATTAATGTACACAGTTACGATTTAATTAAAAAAAAAAAAAAAAAGAATGACGACCGCTTAAGCAAAGGGAAAGAGCCTGGGGGTTTAAACTGAGTCATCTGGAGGTTTCTCAGGATTCCAGAATGGAAATTGGGGCTGAAAGGGTTAATCCATGCAGGCACCTGACCCTAGACATCCAGAAATTCCCCTCTGAGGTTGACGACATCCCCCCTCCCACCTGACCCAAAGATAAAAAACAAACTTCCCCAAAGCAGCTCTATGCCTGCTCTTCTGGGCAGGTCTGTGAGGACAGTTTTCTCAGCTGCTAGGGGTCTGAGGCGTCATAGGGACTACTTGACCCCAGCCAGTCACCTCCAGCCATGGCATCCTGACCCTTCTGACAGCCTTTTCCTCTTCATCAACCTGTTTTCTCTGGCTGACTGTGTAACCCAAGGAAATGAACCACTTGTTTAAATTTAAATTCAAGGCTCGGCGCCTGTAGCTCAGCGGTTAGGGCACCAGACATATACACCAGGGCTGCTGGGTTTAAGCCCAGCCTGGGCCTGCTAAAGAACAATGACAATTACAAAAAAAAACAAAACTGGGCATTGTGGTGGGCGCCTGTGGTCCTAGCTACTCAGGAGGCTGAGGCAAGAGAATCACTTAAGCCCAAGAACCTAAGAGTTTAAGGTTGCTGCGAGCTGTGATGCCACAGCACTCTACCGAGGGTGACATAGTGAGACTCTGTCTCAGAAAAAAATAAGTAAATTAAATAAAATAAATTAAATTCAAGGTTAACTGGGCTCAGATAGGTAATAAGAATTACTCAAAAGGAACACAAATCCTGGGGATGGGGAGGCTTTCCTTTAACTTTTTTCTTTCTTTTTTTTTTAATTTTGGCTTAATGGGAGGGGACATATGATTAGGTTCATAGTTTCTTTTTTTCAATGGAAAGGAATACGTCACAAGGTAAATCATTTATTTTAAAATCAAGAACAGAAAACATAGACCCTATCTATAATCTTTTTAAAACACTGTAAATAATTTTCCTGTTCTTTACTATCTCAGTTAAATGAGCAGGAAAAGAGAAAGGGAAGGAACGTGTATGTAAGAGATAGAAGAAATAAAAACCATGTCAAAAAAAGAGCCAGGGCAGCACCTGTGGCTCAAAGGAGTAGGGCACTGGCCCCATATGCCAGAGGTGGTGGGTTCAAACCCAGCCCCGGCCAAAAACTGCAAAATAAAAAACAAAACTAGAGTAATAAGTAAAAACACTAATAATTGTTACGCATCTTTCTGGGTACTATGGAAAGCCCAATTCATGGTTTTTCTCTAATCTTCCCCCTGATCCTATGAGATAAATAATGGTATTATCCCTATTTTAGGATACAGATACTGAGGCACAAAGACACTAAGTAATCTACCTGCTTAGTGAGACTGAGAAGGGAGAAGCCCCGTTCAGAAATCCAGTTCTCAGAGATCAGAAATTCTTCACTCAAGAGACAAAGATGCATTAGCCAGACATGGTGGGGAGCACCAGCAGCCCCCGCTGCACAGGCAGCTAAGGCAAGGGGATCAAACAAGCCCGAGAGTGTGAGGTTACTGTGAGCTATAATGCCACAGAGTCTCACACACAAAAAACGAGGAGGAAAAAACATGGAGATAAAGAGGCAGAAAGAAGAGACAGAGTTTTCTCCCAAAGGAAACTTACCCTGTTATCTTTAGAATTCTACAACTAACATTTATCATTTCATAGCACTAAGAATTATAGAGGAAATTTTGTGTTTTGGTAGGAAAGAATCTAGTCTACACAGCTCAGCCTTCTGGGCTGGCTGATTCTAACTTGACTCAGTTCCCCTTGAAGCATTTATACTTCTGCAAACTGGAGGTAACAATCCTATCCTGCAGAAGCTCCAGTGCCATCTCAGAGTCATGATTTTATCTTCTTGAAAAAAATTATCTGTTAATAGAATTATTAAAGTATGTCAAAGTCTCTTGCTTGTCACTTTCTCGAGGGCCCTAGACATGATCTAACTCAAATGGTTTCAAGAATAATTGGGTGAGCAATGATGGCATCTGAATTAAGTCTTTGGTAGCATAGACTCATCCTGACAACTCCCTGTCCAACAGGGCTCTTCCATGACAAAGCTTCCTGGGCAAAGGCTCTGTTCTCATCTTGGCTAATCTTCTTTACTGTTGATTGGAGAAAAGTAATCTGAATATAAATTACATAATTCTGTCCCACTACTTTTCCATTATTTCTGTCTTCTATGTTTCATGGGCTATTTCCGAGTTCCCTCCATTGAGTAGCTGATCAAGAGATTGACAACATGTGATTTTTACATATTAACAATAAAGACTGCATTCATACGGTTAAATTCCTAGGACCCTCAGATCTTTAGGGATAGACTAAATGGCTGATATTATCAGTTACAAAAGCGACTTGAACCTAATGGAGCTTACATTCTTATATTGAGAAACAAAGTTTATACTTTTTATCTTTTAATTACAGTTTTTCCACCAACGTTTTGAAGTCCACTCATCTATCCTCTGAGAAATGGTTTATCCTGGGTCAAACTATCAAGCATAAGCCCTCAATACCACTAAGATGACCTGCAATTATTTTTTGTCTTTATTGATCATTGTAATGTATGTTTTTGTGAGAGAATACATATAAAAATTATCATGTTAGCCATTTTTTTTTTTTGGCTGGGGCTGGGTTTGAACCCACCACCTCCAGTGCATGAAGCCAGCACCCTTGAGCCACAGGCGCCACACTGCCATTTTTAAGTATACATCTCTGTGGCATTATATATTCACATTTTTGTAGAAAGTAGTCACCACTCTCCATCTCTGGAAATTTTGCATCATTCCAAACTGAACCTCTGTACACATTAAACACTAACTCCCCACTCCCCTTGTCCTTAGTCCCTGGTAACCATTTCCCTAGTTTCTGTCTCCATGAATTTGCCAAATCTGGGTTCCTTATAAAAGTGGGAGCATATGGCTCGGCGCCTGTGGCTCAATCAGCTAAGGCGCCAGCCATGTACACCTAAGGTGGCGGGTTCGAATCCAGCCCGGCCCCGTCAAAAACAACAATGACAGCTGCAACCAAAAAATAGCCAGGGCATTGTGGTGGG
>CAUYQV010064938.1:0-21971 GCA_963574575.1 Galagoides demidoff
CATTCTTCTGATACTCTGCTAAGAATAACATTTGCCAGTTCCATCCATGTAAACATGAAGGAGGTAAAGTCTCCATCTTTCTTTAGGGCTGCATAGTATTCCATGGTGTACATATACCACAATTTATTGATTCATTCATGGATCAGTGGGCACTTGGGCTTCTTCCATGACCTGGCAATTATGAATTGGGGTGCAATAAACATTCTGATACAAATATCTTTTTTGTAATGTGATTTTTGGTCTTCTGGATATATACCTAATAAAGGAATTGCAGGATCAAATGGCAGGTCTATTTTTAGCTAAGTTTTCTCCAGACATCTTTCCAAGAGGAGCGTATTAGATTGCATTCCCATCAGCAGTGTAGAAGTGTTCCCTTTTCTCCACATCCACGCCAGCAACTCTGGTTTTGTGGTTTTGTGATTTTGTGTTATGGACTAATCTTACTGGAGTTAGATGATATCTCAAAGTAGTTTTGATCTGCATTTCTCTAATGATTAGAGATGGTGAGCATTTATTCATATATCTATAGGCCGCACGCCTATCTTCTTTGGTGAAATTCCTCTTCAAGTCCTTTGCCCACCCTGCGATGGGATCACTTGTTTTTATTTTTATTTTTTGCTAGTGTGTTTGAATTCTCTATGGATTCTGGTTATTAAACCTTTGTCAGAGACATAGCCTGGAAATATTTTCTCCCACTCTGAGGGCTGTCTGCTTCCTATACTTACTGTGTTCTTGGCTGTACACAAGCTCTTTAGTTTGATCAGGTCCCACTAGTGTATTTTTGATGTTGTTTCAATTACTTGTGGGGTCCGTCTCATATAAAATTCACCCAGGCCAATTTCTTAAGTGTTTTCCCTACACTTTCTTCTAATATTTTTATAATTTCATGTCTTAAGTTTAAATCTTTAATCCAGTGAGAGTCTATCTTACTTAATGGTAAAAGGTGTTGGTCCAGTTTCAGTCTCCTACAGGTTGCCAGGCAGTTTGCCCAGCACCATTTGTTAAATAGGGAATCTTTTCCCCACTCAATGTTTTTAATTGGTTTGTCAAAGATGAGGTAATGGTAGGAAGCTGGATTCATCTGTTGGCTTTCTATTCTGTTCCATACATCTATCTCTCTGTTTTTGTGCCAATACCATGCTGTTTTAATCACTATCGACTTATAGTGTAGTCTGAGGTCTGGTAGCATAATAACTCCTGCTTTGTTTTTATTCCTGAGTAATGTCTTGGCTATTTGAGTTTTTTTCTTATTCCATATAAAACAAAATGTTATTTTCTCAGATCTATAAAGTATGACAGTGGGGCTTTAATGGGTATTGCATTAAAATTGTATATTGCTTTGGGTAATATGGACATTTTTACAATGTTGATTCTTCCTAGCCATGAGCATGGTATATTTTTCCATTTGTTAACATTTTTGGCTGTTGCTTTTCTTAGAGTTTCATAGTTCTCTTTATACACATCTTTCACATCCTTTGCTAGGTATACTCCCAAATATTTCATCTTCTTTGGCACTACTTTAAACGGGATAGAGTCCTTGACTGTTTTCTCAGCTTGACTGCTGTTGTTAAATATAAAGGCTACAGATTTATGAGTGTTGATTTTGTAACCTGAGATGCCACTGTATTCCTTGATCACTTCTAAGAGTTTTGTAGTTGAATCCCTGGGTTTTTCCAGATATACAATCATATCATCTGTGAAGAGTCAAAGTTTGATCTCCTCTGACCCTATATTGATACCATTGATTGCCTTTTCTTGCCAGATTATGATGGCTAAGTACTGTTTTTATTCTTATGAACAATTATACTAATCTTTACTGTTTAAAGATTCAGAAGATAGTGATGACATAGGCTTAATGTCCTTCTCTTGGTGGATGCAAGACTTAGTAATGTGTGTCTAATGAATAGAGCATGAAAAGGGAAAAAGAGTAACTGTACAGGTACTTGGAAACTTAATACCACCTTAACTGAGTAATTGAGGTTACCATCACTGATAATAAGTCATGCTGGTATCATATATTCCTTGTTATGATATAATGAACAGGGCACCTCACCACTGCAATATTCTTCCCAAAAGTTATATGCCCCAGCAAAATCATAAGTAAACATCAGGCAAGCCCAACTGAGAGACTTTCTATAAAATATCTAACCAATACTCTTCAAAAATGTTTGAAGAGTATTGGTTAGGTATTTAATTTATTTTCATGCTTTGCTTGCCAAAAGCATGAAAAAGAAGACTAGAGAACTGTCAAATTAAAGTAGACTATAATTATAATTAATTATAATTTAATTTAATGACAATTAACTACAGTATGGTATACATGAGTTGATCCTGGAGAAGAAAAAGGACATTAGTGGAAATACTAATGGTACTGATACAGTTTACAACTTAGTTAATATTGTTATACTAATGTTAATGTCTTAATTCTTATGAATGTACCTTGGTTCTATAAGATGTAACATTTAGTGAAGCTGGGTCAGAATATACAGGAACTCTGTTCTATCCTTATAACTCTTCTGTAAATCTATAATTATTTCATAATTAAGTTTATGTAAGTCATGTAATACTTATTTTACAGGTAATTACTATTTGTGTAATTACTATTATTTTACCCATTTTGTAGACATAGAAAAATGTTGCTGAAGAATATGAGGAGATAAGGCACAGATTGCTTTTTTTGTAAAAAAAAGTATAGTTGATAGAAGACTATTATCAAAATATATGGAAAATTCTTATTAATAAAAATCAACAATAAGAAAACAAAGGGCCCAATTTAAAAAAAAAAGAAAGGACCAAAACCTATACAGGCACTTCGCCAAAGAACTAGAGATGGCAAATATGAATATGAAAAAATGTTCAACATCTATGTCAGTAGGGAATTGTAAATTATAACAATGAGACACTATTACTCACCTATTAGAATGGACAAAATTTGGAACACTCTCAGCACCAAATGCTGGTGAAGGTGTAGAAAAATGAGAGCTCTCATTCATAGTTGATGGGAATGCACGATGGTAGAGCCACTCTGAAAGCCAGTTAGGCAGTTTCTCACAAAACAGACCCCTCCCATATGATTCAGCAATCATACTCCTCGATATTTACTCAAATGAGTCAAAAGGTTATGTATAAACAAATACCCAGACATGAGTGTTTATAGAAGCTTCCTTTGTATTTGCAAACACTTGGAAGCCACTAGGATGTCCCTCAGCAGATGAAGGATAAATAAACTCTGGTGCATCTAGAACAGTGGAATTTTGTCCAGTGCTATGAAGAGATGAGCTATCAACATATGGGAAGATATGGAGAAGCCTGAAATGCATATTACTAGGGGAAGGAAGCAAATAGGAATAGGCCTATACACTGTATGAATCCAATTCTATGACATTCTAGAAAAGGCAAAACTGTGGAGACAATAAAAAAGATGAGTGCTTTCCACAGATTAGGGGGAAGGAAGAGATGCAAAGTGAGAGCACAGAGGGTTTTAGTGCAGGGAAACTACTCTGTATGATACTATAATGGTGGATACCTGTCATTATCCATTTGTAAAACCCACAGTACGTACAACACCAGGAGTGAGCCTTAGTGCAAACTGTGGGCTTTGGGTAATAAAGATCTGCCAATGTGGGTTCATCAGCTATAACAGGTGCACCACTCTGTTGCAGGATATTAATAATAAGGGAAGCTGTAGGGTGGGAGCCTTAGGGGTACAGGATACCTCTGTACTTTCTGCTGAGTTTGTGAGCTAAAACTGCTCTAAGACATAAAATCTGATCTGAAAAATGTTTAAAACTGCTAGATATCTATCTCTGAAGCATATGCTTATGCCTCAATACCATGAGCAATTCAACTGCAATATGCCCCAAACCGAATTTATTCCCAGACAGGCTTCTACCACCTTACAATTTCTGATTTGCATTGATGACCTAATAATGTGCCCAGGCTCCAAAGTTCATTCTGCACTCCTTCTCCTTTATGCCTCAAACTATCAATTACAAAAATGTATTGAACTCAATCTTATATATCTCTTTTAAATCATCCATTCTCTTCCTTTTTTCCTAGCACTGTCCTAAAAGACTCCTCCACTCCAGCCCTGTTATCCTCCGATCTGTCCTCTACCTTGTCTCCAAAGTGGCCTTTCAGAAAACAGTAAAGTTCCTCCCTACATCACAACCTCCAGGCACCTTCCACTGTCACACAATAGGGGTCAGGGTGGGCCTACAACTGCCACCAATCCTTTGTCTTGGCCCCAGGGAGCTTAATAGTGAATCCCACCAATGCCAAGCTCATTGTGCCTGCAGGTCTCCTGACCTGAGTGCCTTTCCCTCCATATGGACATAGCCCTCTCTATTCTTCAAGCGACAGCTCTGATCTCCCCGACTCAGGGCAGCTTACCCTGCTAGACTTCAGCCCCTGGAGAGTAAGACAACACTTTCTCTGGGTACATAGGGTATTTCTCTGGAACTTCCAAAATTATATTCAAAGTATTATGGTCAGTTATGTACCTCTCCCATGATACCATGAGCTCCTTGCCAGCTAAACCCTGTCTTACAGAATTTTGCATAGCCTAGCACCTGGCATTCATTTGGAACTTACGTTTCCAGATTTCCTCTAAACTGTTTCATCATAGAGATCTTGAATAGAGAGCAGCATCCTGGTGTCAGTGAGATTGTGAGTGCATGGGCATTGTGAGATATCACGATCAACATGCATGTTGTTCTTGGGATTTACTCGTGTCAGTGCTGGCACACATCACTCTTTCCTTACTCATTGTAGTCCACTCATGCATCCATTTATTTGTTCACATTTGTGCTAGACAAAGATGGTGGTCCTTGAATGAGTCATACGTTTTCTAAAGAAACTATAGGTAAAATATAAGTGAATTTGGCTCTATAATTACCTCTTTTCCCTGATGCAATTCCTAGATGAATGATCACATACACTTTACTTGCAAAAGCAAAGAGAATATTTAAAATTTGGATTGCAGCTGGCTCTTGGTCAGTTTTGACAACTTTTTCTAAAAATTATCTTCTATAAAAGATGAATTCGGTATTTATGGCACATAACCATCCTATCCAAGAAGGCTGAATGATGCACGTATCACATAATCATGTTATTTGTATCCCTTGACAGCAGAATTTACAATGCCTCGTTTAATGAGAAATTGAATGGAAGATGTGTTTGAAAAATTAATCCATTTTAATAATATATGGCACTGATATTGGCCATCCCTGGCAGGTTTTATACCTATAAACTAAGAGCCCATGAATACCAATTACAGTAAAAAAATAATGAGATATGTATTATTTCCCTAAGAAAATTACTTTTAAAAATATGCATTCTGACATCCTCAAGATTAATTACACAATTATGCTGTTCTAAAGTGTAATCAGTAAAATTTTAAGCAGCAGTGAGAAAGAGTGAGTGTTCATGTTTACTACAAATTCAAAAGCCTCAATTCTAATGAAATTTGCTTTACCAAGTTATAGAAGTTTAGAGAATATAGTTTTCCAATGAAAATGTTTATCAATCTTCTATCTAGCAAAGTCTGGGGATCAGGGGTAATTTAACAGTAGCAAAGAAATAATGATTAGAACATTCCAAAATACACCTAGCTGAAACAAAGACTGAATATTTAAAAGCAAAAAGAATCAAGATTGTTCACCAAAGGGAGGCTGAAAAAATAGATTTAAGAAGAAAACTCATTTCTGCAAATGTTTTCACATTGCTTAATCAAAGTGTTGCTTTTGAAAAGCAGAGATTGAGGTGAATAAACCAGGATAGAAATCATAGGTGAGAAATTAGCTTTGAGCCTCAGTAGTTTCCCAGTCAGACCCCGCAGTTCTGAAAACTCAAACCAAAAAATTGTACAACACATGGCCCAAGTTGATTAAGAGCACCCAGGGCTCCACGGACACACTCGTCATTCCTAATTATCTCAATGAGTGACATCCCTTCTGCAGAGATGAAGCTCATCACATCAATCAGAGCCAATTTCAAAGTCAGGCAGCTCTGATTATTTCTAAAGGTCTTCATTATATTAAACAGAATCAAAATTTATCTTTTTTTTTTTATCTCAAAGCTCCTAAAGATTTATCATTTGGGCCATCAAGAAAGAGCAGAATGCCTTTCTGTTACAAGGGGCCCATTCAATTGTCTGAGGTGAACATATTTTGCTCTATAAATCTGTACCTTGCCCTTGCTCTATGAACCTATTTTTCTCTTCCTCAATATACTTTGTTTCACACTAAAAATAAAAAAATAAACAAACAAACAACAATAACAACCCAAAAAAAACAGAAGTAGAGGATTCCATTTCACTCTGCATGGATATCTAAGAGAGGTGACAGGCTCTCATGAGGAGCAGAGGAAGCTGGTGTGTGGATGGAATGAGGGAGAGAGAGGCTTTCTCAGACCCTGGCACCAGGAGCCTGATTGGGACACAGAAGGAACCCTGACAGTCAGGAAACGCCAGTGGAGAATTCCTGGAGAACCATATGGCATAGAAACTACATATCATTCTTTATTCTTTATTATACGTGCTTTATGGACATATATTGAGATCACAGGGTTTGTTTCAGATCAGCTTGACACAGCCAACCGCCATGGCCTTCAAGAAGATTGATGGAAGCTGGTGGCCAAAAACTCCAGGACTTATTGTTGGCCTTCCTCTTAGCTGCCCCATCTTTAGAGGGAGATGCTCTCTCTCCTATAACCTTCCCTGTCAGCTGGTGATAAAGACACTTTCCCGTCCCAGGGGCAAAACACTAGAGGCCAAAGTGGAAGACCCTTTTCCTCCTAAGATAGGGCCAGAAACTCTCCAAAGGACATTCATTGATCTGTTCTTTGTCTTATCACATGTATAGAGGGTAAGTACCTTATAAGTAGGCAGGGATTTTTCTCTTACTCTGGTGGCATTCCAAAAACATAGGACACCAATTAACACTCAGCTTCTAACATATATTTTTTATTATTTTTTATTAAGTCATATACACATAGATCATGAATACATTTATGCAATCTGATGTGCTTACATCAAAACAATCAACATAGCTTTCACCTCATTTACTTGACTATTGTGTTAAGGCATTTATGTTCTACACTTGACAGATGTGACTTGTACCCTTGCAATGTGCTCCATAGGTGTGGTCCTGTCATTTACCCTCCCTCTATCAAACCTGCCCCCTCCCCTCCCTTCCCACTCCATTTCTCTCCTTCATTCTGGGCTATAGTTGTGTTCTATCTTTCATAAGAAAGCTAACACATACTTTTTAAGATTTTATAATTGGTTAAGGTAAAATGGCAGTAACTGAAGCACAAAACACATTCTAAATATTGGGTGTAACTACATCTGCATGCTGAGTTATCCATAAATTAAATACATCATATTCTATTGATACTTGCTTCTGAGGAACCTAGAATAGTGATTTATACTTATTGCTATCACATATTTATTTATTAAAAACATCCATTTTATGTATGTAATGCTACTAAGAAACAAGGAGTGAGAAAAGCCATAGTCCTACACCACTAAAGTTATAATATTGATTATCACAAAAATGTTACAGTTCAAACTGCTGAAAAGAAAATGGTTGCCTTTCATTCATTCTATGAGTTTACAAGTTTCTGAATAGGTCTACTACGATTACCTATTTTAAAATTCTGATGAAGCAGTGATATGCAAGATATCTAGATTGAATATCAGCCAGAATCTATAATCTATATATGCAAATAAAATATTTGGTATATTTCAAGACAGGCAACAATAATTTAATATTTAAAGTTTTTATTCGTGTCATGGTTACACGTAAGGAGTGGTGGTTAGAAGACAGTGAATAGCTTGATAAATGCCACTTGTCATCCAATCTAGATCAAAAGTTGTGAACATCTGGATAAAGCTATATTTGCCCTGTAAATGAGTCAGAGAAGTAAAAGTATCCAAAATATTTACTTATTCACATCTGTTACATTATGGGGAGGGACAAGGAACACATTTTATTGCTGACACTAGCATATGAATTTTAGATGTATGAAAAGCTGAAAAGATAAGCTATCAAGCATAGAGAACACAATGGTCGAGCCTTCCCTAGCGAGATATTTTAAACATAGCTTTCTCAAATACCCCAACCCCACATAAATTTTATACACCTGATTTTCTAGAAGATCCAGAATACCAAACATTTTGTCGTAAGGATGGCCCTAGGACAAAAGAGCCTTGGAAGTCGTTAGAGTGCTGATCCTATGCCAGGGTCCCTGCTGAGAGATGGTATAACCCCATGTTGAACAGCTGCTCTTGGAGTTGTAAGAATATATTTTCTTAATGGCTCATCATCTATCTTTTGTGCTTTTCTGGAAGTAAACCAACACATTTAAGAGAAACTCAGGGAACCGAGAAGGTGATTAAACAGCTTTAGCCACAGGTCACTGATGCGAAGTCAAACGTGGACACCAGAGATGGGCTTGGACTGACCTTGAGAATCTCTTTCACCTGAACCAGATTGCCCAGTGTCTTTTTAAGTGCAAGGAACTATGGGAGGGCTGGGAATGAGCCCCTGAATTTTTATATTAGCTCTGATACTAAGAACCTTTTGGAGACTGGTAAACGACTGGTGTTGTCTTGCTTGAATCACTAAGGTTTTGTGAAGTTCAAGTAACCCTGGAGGAAAGTGTTTAGCCCCTCTGAGATGACATTGTTTGACAGAAAAGGATGACATGGTCCTGATTCTAAATAAGGGCATCAATTGCTCATATTTGTGATTCAATCATAGATACCTATATAAAAAGGCAGAAAAATAGATAAGAAGTTCAGTCTCAATGTTGCTGGAGGAAAACTATTGCAGTATGTCAGAATTTGTCTGTTTGTTCGTTTGTTTTAATGTGAGGGTACAATTAGGTTACAATGTTTGCATTTGTTAAGTAGAGTCCCTGAGTATGTCATGTTTTTAACGTTCAGAATCTGGAGCTGGTACTCTGGTTGCTCAACCTACAAGGGTTCCTTCAGTTTCATGGAATCACATCGAGGCCAGGATATGGTTTGGAAGTCCGGCCTCTCTAACCATCATGTTGAAATTTTATCTCCAGTGTTAAATGTGGGGCCTGGTGGAAGGAGTTTGTGCCATGGACGTGGATCCGTCTTGAATGACTTGGTCCCCTCCCCAGGATAATGCATGAGTTCTGCATTGATGAGTTCACAGAAGGGGAAAGTCGGTTGTGGAAAAGATCCTGGCACCTCCTCCTCTCTCTGTTTCCCCCACTCTCAGTAACAACTTTGCCCCTTCCTCACCTCCATTCACTGTGACCCACTAAAACCCTCAGCAGAAGCAGAGCTTGCTGTCATGTGTCCTGTATGGCCTGGAGAACTGAGAGCCACAAAACCTCTTTTCTTTATAAATGACTCAGCCTCAGGCATTTTCTTAATAGCAGCACATTATCAGATGAACACAGGCTATACAAGTGAGATATTTTTCTCTTCAGCCGATGACTCTGATCTAAATCTAGTTGCATAATACCTTACAGGATGTTTCCCCTAAAATAACCACATGTGCAATGAGTCATCACAGAAAGGTGTGCAGGATGGATGGTAATTTCTACTCTACAATAAGGAACAATAAAACTCAATTGATTTAATTTAAATCAATTAAAATGAAATATCTTAGTATCTTCTGGGTATCTAGTGCTGCTGAGTGTTATTGGACATAAAAGAGGCATAATAATGCCGGTTAACCACAGTCTAGCTGTAAAGACTAGAAGCTAAATGTGCTGGACAGTAGGTTCCTGTGTCTCTATTTGTATGAAGCAGAAAGGAAAGGTGCCTAAGGGAAGTTGCACAGGGAGTCAGCAATGAGTGGGGGCAAGACTCCCTGTCTCCTAACCACCAAGCTAGTGGTTTCTACTTTCTACTGCTACACAGAATTAATGTTCAGGGTATTATTAACATAGACTTCTGAAGCTATATTTTTATATACAAAAAAAGATGTTCTTTTATGACAGAAGAAACCTGTTATAGTTCATAAAAGTGGATAAACCAAAAAGTTCTTCATCAATAATACCAGAAATATGCAAACTTCAATTTGTTTCTAGTAATTATTACGGATTACCAACCACAAACAAAGCTATATCTGAGTCCTTCAAGGATGAATAGGCAGGCAGAGAAACTTTAGGGATGAGCACATTAAAGAAGTGTGGGGTGCGTTTGGGGATCAGATCTGCACTGCTATTAAATGCAAAAGTGAGCAGTTTGGGGGCTGTTCCTGCACAGACCTAGACATGATGATGTCTGCACAGGATTCATGAACTCAGAGCAAGCGTGACCTAATTTCCTAATAGCTATTATGGATCTGTTTCAAAGATATTGTTTAGGCATTCTAACAGCATCTATTCCTACAAAGCCTGTATTTGTTTTGTGAGCTTTTTTGCATAATTATTTAGCTGGACTCACCCTAAAGTCAGTTCCCTTTATATTATCTTACTGTTGTGCTCATTTTTCATTCATTCCAAAACATCACTGTCCTCATTTACTCCATGTGAACTCAGAAAGTTTAGTTGGGATCATTTTTCTTTTCCTTTGGAAAAGTACAGTTTTGATGCCAAGAAACTCCTTGAGTAGCACCAAATGTGTTATGGGCCCCACCATTCCAGAAATTTCCCCGCAGGTGGATTACAGGTTGTCAGAAGAAGACAGATTTCCTCTAGTCATGGTTCATAACTTCTTGACCTCAGGAGGTAACTTAAACTGGGTTCTGGCCATTCTGAGAACATAAATCTTCAATGAATATACAAATGCACATATTATAAAATATTTTAAACAACTAAATATAGCTGGTAATAAGCTACGTTCTCAGTAATGTCTCCCCTCCATTTCTTATAAAAATGCACTTCACATGAATGTGATAAAATTACATGATTATTTTTGGCATGCAGATGTAACCTTTCATTTTTTTTTTGTTTGCTTATTTCTTCTTCTGAGGGGATAAAAGCAATCAGATTTGAAATCATAACTATGACTGAATACTAATAACATGACCTTGGGAAAGTTACTCTAGGCCTTAATTTTCTTATTTATAAATGTACAATTGACAGCTTGGAACAATATTATGCACGTGTGCTCACTTGTATATGTGTGTGCGTGTGTGTATTTATCAATGAATAAAAATGTTACCACATCATTTTGGGGAGAATTAGATGCAATAGTATAATGAGTTATTTTAATAACTGTTAGTTGTCCTCCTTCTCAACTCTGAAATTTGCACTGATCAAACTGGACATATTATGTAATATCTCTGCGGGTAATCTTTTTGCTGTTGTTGCCGTTAAGTAGCAAATCAACATTCACATTCTTTGGGAATGGAAGTTGCTGTCCTTGGTTCTGAACATTCAATATTATTATCAATGGCATGACTTGTAGAATTATGTCCAAAGAGAAAGTAAAAGTTTAAGATGATTAAATAAATGCCCATAAAAATGTTCTCATAAACTGAACCCACATTCTGTAACTATATCAACCCAAAGTGAACATAAAGTGATTCCACATTAATAGAAGTGTAGTATTACTTAAGTAGTTCTGAAGATAGAGAACTTAATGCTCTTCCCAGCATCCTACTATAGTGTTGAACATCTCTTACTATTGGAAAATATATATTTTTCTTGAGTCCTATAATCCTATGATAGTCCTTATTATGCCCTTTGAAGGAAAATTAGCTTAACTTATACTTCATTTGGTCATTTAGATATGATAGTTTGGGTAAAATCCATTAAAAGGATTATTGATAAGAATAGGAGTCTTCCAGGTACAGAAAGATGAAAAATAAAATGATGAATATGATGGATTTTTAAAGGGCTATGTAATTTCCCCATGTGTGATATAGAGAAGAAAGAGAGACAGTGACACAAGGGTGGGAGGAAGTAGGGAACTTGGCAGATACTTGTAATGAATCAGAGCCAATTTCAAATGTCAACTCTTTAGTCCAGTCTTCTCACATTGCTTCAGTGTCCAACACTCTCACCTCTGATTTTACCTAAAATTGTGTAGATTTAACTACCTTACGCTTATTACCTGGTACTCTAGTTACTTTTGCTCTCACTGGACTGTGATAATTTCCAGGATAGAGACAGTGTCTTTTTTTATATATAAGTTCTAGTGTATAAGAATGCCTGGCACATAATAAACATGCCAACCATTCAGTGTTGGTTGAATGAGGAACTTAGACACCTACAAAAGAAATTTTTAATACAAAGAAGGAGATGCCATACAATCATTTTATATGCACATACACCATATATATATGGTGAATTTGTCAGAGGGGATTTACATATAAAAAAGGAGACTGGATGCATGCTCTTTCTGGGCCTTTTTATTCTGATATTCTCAGGACTAGGACATTAATATAATTATCAAATATTTCCATCTAAATCCTTTAATACATTTAATAACAATTTCATTTTATAAAATGGGAAAAATTGTATGCTTGGGAATGTATGAATGAGAAAAAATGTATGTAACCAACTCTATTGTAGAAGTACAAGGACCCACATAATACATTTTTTTCACACAATACATTTTTATTCTTGTCTTAATTTAACTATGTTTACCTATTCACCATTGCTGGTTTTTTTTTTCGATAGTCCAAAGCGTTCTTCAATTTTCTATGGACCTCTTCTATGTCTTTCTGGATTGCTGGTATCAGTATCGAATGAATTTCTAGTTGTTAACTGATATCTGGGTTAGATACACTTTTTTCTTCTTCGAATATTTGTGTGAACATTTCTGTCTTTCTTAAATTTTTTGACACCTTGAAGTATTTAATATTATATTGTGGACATACATATTGTATATTACAGATATATGTTGTGTGTATGGAGATATAGGTATCAGTAGATACATGTATGTGTGTGTGTGTGTGTATATATATATCTATACCTAAAACACCAACTAAAATGAAAACAAAAATACCTTACTAAATTAGTATATTTCAAATCTTACTATTTTATTTACAAAAAGATAAATAGAATTAAAATATTATTATGAATTGCTGAAGATAAAAGTAGCAATAATAAAAACAAAGCACAGATTATAATAATTTCACTTTTTAAATAGGAAAGGGTACATTTGAGCAATAAATTCTATCATTGAAGACCAGGATCATCATATTAAAATTATGTCTTCCTTTCTCTTTCCAGTATGGCACTCTACTTACATTTAAAAATTAATGATTGCTAATTGCAAAATCTCAACATTGGGTGTCATGTAGTTGTCTATCCTAATAATTGTATTTCAGGACAAATGGTCCAACATAATAGTTTGAAGAGATGTATGTACTTCAGAGGACAGTAATTGTGACAAGGCAGATAAGAAAGCAAAACAAAATTGCATGCATTCTTAATCTTTTGTCACTTAAAAGAATGATAAATTTCTTAAATTACATATAGAAATTCCATTCCTATTCTACACATTGTAGAAAGGTTATGGTTATGTACGACACAACCATCAGAACAGAGCTAACTTATTACTCACTTTAATAAATAGAATAGCTGCTGCTAAGCTAGAAGATTAAGTTAAAGCAAAGGAAATAAGAGCCAAACAAAGTGAAAAAAGATAATTTGTTTGTTTGTTTTTTTCTTTTTATTTTTTTTTGAGACGGAGGCTCAAGCTATCCCCCTGGGTAGAGTGCCATGGCATCACAGCTCATAGTAACCTCCAACTCCTGGGCTCAAGCGAGTCTCCTGCCTCTGCCTCCCAAGTAGCTGGGACCACAGGCGCCGGCCACAATGCCCGGCCATTTTTTTTTTTTTTTGGTTGCAGCCATCATTGTTGTTTGGCGGGCCCAGGCTGGGGATTCCAACCTGCCATCTTAGGTGTACGTGGCTGGCGCCTTAGCCGATTGAGCCGCAGGCGCCTAGCCGAAAAAAGATAATTCGTTAAAAGACACAGGTAACCCTGGAATTTTATTAATCAACTGGTTGTGTGACAATAGGCAAGTCACTTCCTCTCACCGGGCTTCTTTCTTCCAAAACATGAAGAAGAAGGAGGAGGAGGAGGAAAGAATGAAAGAAACAGAGAGAAAGAATGAATGAAAAAGAAGGAAGGAGGGACAGAGGGAAAGGAGGGAAGGAGGGACAGAAGGAAAGGAGGGAAAGAAAGAAAGAAGCAACAGCTATTTGCCCTGCATGGTGCCCCTTAATGGTATCCCTGTTGCCTTCCAATTATAACACTACTTGAATTTAAGATCATTCCCAATGTGCATGTGGACAGCAAGTTTGCTTTTATATGCAGCCCTCCTATACGCTCGCTAGTGGTGGTAGATTGCACAACTGGATGTGTAGAAGTCAATATACATCAGCAATTTTACTCATCATAATTATCTCAGAAATGGGAACCTCTCCTTTAAAAATGTAATAGAGTCAACACAATTAAAACTACTGATGGAGGCGGGGCAGAGAAGAGAAGTGACTGCATGATATTAATTCTTGAAAAATAAAGCTCCAGAGAAGGGTAAGAAAGCATGACAGAAAGGTGCCATTTTCCGCAGCTGGCAGCAGCCATTCTCCCAGCTATACAAAAAACAAGAAAAATTTCTTCCTTTATAGGATGGTGATATGTTAGTGGATTACTCTTGGATCTATATTTTTCTTTTCTTTCCTTTTTTATTAATGGAGCAGGAACATTCTGTTGTTAGGACTTTGTAAAATGCTTGACACATCAAGAATGCTGTTCTGGCCAGGTATGAAGCCTGACTCTGCTTGGTACAAACTACAGCCTGAACAGGTCCTTTTCTCTGAGGCTCTGCCAACTCAGCTGCTAACACTCAGTGGAAGTCGCTTGCACAGATTTGGTAAGAAACAGAAATAATATGTGTGCAGCTCTAACCATAGTGCCTGGCACTTAGAGGCAATGATGAGAACCTTACGTTGTTACTTATTACCAGCAACTTGGAAGCCAGCAAAATACTTATGTTCCTCAAATGATACTTTGGCAAACATTGTGGATTTAATTGTTGGTTTATCATTTAGCCAAAAATAATTTAACTCAATTTTAAAATAATTTCACTTCATGTTTGTGTAGTGCTTTATAAAGCCCAGGAATATTCTCTCACATGATAACCAAATAAAACAGTGTATTAAAATCTCCAGGTTATAGAAAAGCAAATAATGGCTCAAAATGTTGATTTTCTCAAAGTTAAATGGGTAGCAAAAGACCTAACACTTAGGTCGCTGACTTCTAATATAGCATTTATTTATTAATATTATAATGTCTAGAGTTTCTTCCCTAATGTCTATCTTTCTTGTTTTAGCCTATATATAAAAAAACAAAGATTAACCATAATAACCATCTTCCCATCTTCCTTGACTTTAAAATGAAGTGGCCTGGACACATAATTTAATGCATAACAATAAATCATCATGCCCACAGTAGAATATACATACATATTTTACTCTAATATCAGAAGACAATAAAAGAAATTAGTTATTTTACCTAGATTTGCATTTAATCATTTTGTTGAAACAAACAAAAAAAAGTAACTTCTTATTTAACGTCTTATTCTAATGTCAAATAACAGGGTGTTTATTAGTGACATTTCATAAGACATTTACTCATTTGCATTAGAAGCTGCCTCAGACCGTGCAAAATTGGAAACAGAATATATCTTCCATAAAAAGAAAGGTCACAATTGGATATTCACCAGAGCAACTTAGATTTTTTAATACCACAGTACAACCAAGGTGACAGCAGAAAGTTGCAGGTGTGAGAAAAAATAATTCCTTTACCATGAAGAATACAGAAAGAAAATGAGCAAAGAGCTCTGTGGCAAATTGAAGGGGGGGGGGTGATCATCACCTCTCTGTATCATGTAAAATAAAGTTATTATTCATGCTGAATTATATAGTTCTCACAATCTAGCACAAGGCACTGTTGCTGATAGCCAGGGAATAAAGATACTACAGGCAATGGGAAGCCATGGTATAAATCATTTTGAAGCACAGATAAATTATCTGTCCTCTTTTGTTTTTTAAGTTATTGGTTAAGGTCCAAGGGATTATATTCACAAAGTTTATTTCTTTCACCTTTCTTGTATCTAATATTTTAATCATGGAGTAAAATTTAGTTATTTTCCTTGAGAAAATAATCCTAGAAATTTTATTCCATTGCTGTTTATTTGTTTCTGTTTTTGCATTATACCACAATATTGCAAATTATGATATTGTACCTTATAATAAGGTACATTTGTATACGTACATATTTGTTGATATGTATAAATAGACATATGAACAAAAAGACAGATATATTTATGTATATGTGTATATATAAATACAGATATATAGATAGATTTGATCTTCCTGTTTCCTCCTAAAGCCCTTTGGAACTCTGGAGGGCTATTAAGGTCTTTTTCATGCTAATGAGATGGCAGGTGCAGCCCCTAGATAGTCTCAGGATGGCTCATAGCCAGAAAGACCAAGGCAAGTTTAGAGTTAGTTTTTTCAGACCCATCCCCCAACTGCAGTTTGAGTTGATCACCCATGACCAATGATCTAAACAATCATGTCTATGGAATAAAGCCTTCATAACAACTCAAAAAGACTGGGTTCAGGGAGCTTCCGGAGAACTGGCCTAAGGTGGTGCTTGAAGAATGGCATGCCTCAAAGAAGGAATGGAATTTCTCTCCACCCTATGCCTTGCCCTGTGCATCTCTGCATCTGGGCATCCATCATCTCTGTCATACGCTTTGTGACAAACCAGTAAACATAAGTAAATGTTTCCATGAACCCATGTAAAATGTAATAGGAGCTTCAATCTGTAGTCAGTCAGAACTAAGATGATAACCTATTAACCCATTGCTTGTGTCTGGCATCTGAAGTGAGAGAAAACCATCTGGAACCCAGCCCTTAATCTGTGAGATCTGATATTATTATCTCCAATAGACAGTGTCAGAATTGAATTAAACTATATGATACTCACCAGGTGCCCATTAAAGAATTGGAATAAATTCTTACACACATTTTGGCAACGAGAGGTAGTGTTTGTGTTGAATGTTGTGTTAACTATGTTGCCAGAAACCACGTGGAGGTTTGGGCCTAGTTCCAATTACTGGTAGTACAAAGGCCTTGTTATCAAGGCAAGGAGGAAAAGAATTTTTACTATGAAAGGCAATGTAAGGAGAATGAGAATGGCTGCTTCAAATCTCTCTCCAAATAACAGAGATTGGGGGCTTTTAGAGCAAGGCCACGTGCCTTTGGGGCAGGTCATGGGGGATGGTGAATCCTGGTGTCAGGAAGTCTGCCCAGGGGCCTTCGGGATCTCAGCAAATTTGTCATGCAGAAAATCCACCATTTCTAGAAAACAACTCAAAGGTCAAGTAGTCAGTTCAGGGACAGGAATATAGAAAATATGTAGGAATTATTGAAATCCATTCAGAAAGATAGTTACAACTATGTATGAGGGGTAGGAAAAACACTTTGGTTTTTCCAAATCTCTTTCACAAACATGTGGTCAAAGGCCTTATGTAGTGATTGACACAAGATGTTTATTGCTAACAGGCCAAACCAGCAGGTGCAAGAGAGCGTTGGGAGTCACCGCATAGATGTAAGTGTACAGAGTGGACCATATTTGAAGTCCATTCTACAATGAGCAATTTATGCTACAAAAAAAAGAAGAAAGTGAAGTCTTATAAAGGAATACTTATCTAACTCACAGAGAAGTTGCTTCAAAATGACCAATGATGGTTAAAGATAATTGGCCACCTTCAAAGCAAAGTTTTGGGCTTATAATATGACTGCTGAGAAGATCACTTTGCTCCTCATTTAGAAGAAACACACAGAAAGTAAAGATAAAGTGAATTCATAAACATACACACACATAATTACGTCCATGAGACAAGAAGAGCAAATTTTTAGTATCTGATTTATAGCTATTTTTTTTTCTATGAGCTTATGGTAACAGATGGTGAGAGGAAATAGAAAATTAGCACACACATTCATTTTTTTAAAGGAGAAATGACATTAAATTCAGAAAGTCAAAATGAGTGACCCATTTTAAATGTATTCATCTAGCTTTCTATATAGGAATGTTAATTATAATTATAAACACTTCCTAAGAGGGAAAAAAAAAAACCATGAGTCGAATGAGATCTTCAGATTTCTTTGGTGAGTTCATATTTCCTACATTAGAGAAAATATAAACTCAAGGAGCCAAACTAAAACATTTTCCTGAATCTCTCCACTGTATCTTTTCCTGCCTCTAGTTTTCTATATGACCAAGGACTCTTGGAAAATTGCTCCCACATCAGCAGCTAACCTATAATCTGGGAGTCACTGGCGGCCTACTTAGAACAATGTACTGTTTCATAATGGTCAGATCCCAATTCCTTGATAAGAATCTATCTCTAGGGAAATACTACATCTGCTATAGACTTGCACAGCAAATTATATGCATTGCCAATTCCATGCACAGTGTCTGTATTACAAAAAGTTGATCATTCCTATTTATCTGTTAATAAATAACATTTGTTCTTACACCTTTACCAGTTTTAAAGGGAGAAAAGTCTGAAAAGGCCTGGATCCTGAGCTACTTCTCTCTTTTCCACTTAGGATTTCTTATAAGCCATAAGAATGATTTAAGAATCCAAATAACATAGTCTATAACAGGAGAAAATGTTGCATATATTATTAAGCCACTATTGGCAGTGTTTTAGTATTTATCTGTCTGAAAATGAAATCCATCATAAGATCAGTTGTGTGAAAGGAAACAAAATTGAGCAAAAGCTATATACTAAGAGAAAAAGGGCCCTATTGCCCTATTGCGAATGGTCACAGTCAAGATGAAAAGATTCAACATACACAACAGATGGCCCTATTCCTTTCTCTCTCTCTCTCTCTCTCTCTCTCTCTCATAGAAATGCATAAGTAGCATATTTTCCTCTCCCAAATCCAAGAGGATCCAAAATGAGGTAGATATAGAGCCATTAAGCCAAAACAAAAAAAAAAAATGTATTAAAAGAAATGAGAAATAGCAAATAAAAAAGTCTTTCTACTATTACCAAAAGCTCAGCACTTGTCTCCAGAAGCCACATCAGATAAATGGGGACAAGTGCTTTGAGGAGAAGGAAAGAGATGTGTATTAATATTTGCTGGCAAATGAGTAGGCTGGCAGACTCCTATCTCAAAAATACCAGCATCCTCCCTCTGAACAGAAGCTTTTAAAAATTCTGATTAATCCCATAATGTCATTTTGTGCTAAAACAATCTCCTGGGCACTGCCCAGATTAATCCCATCTTCATCTAAAAAGACCTCATGACCTCCATCCAGAAGAGTCCCAGAACTATCTACCTCCCATGGCACACAGAACAAAAGTCACTCCCCTGCCCCTCCTGGCCACAGGTCTGAGGCAGGGATGTCAGTTTAAGTTCTCAAATAAAAGGGGCTAGGGGAGCTTTGAAGAGGCAAAAAACAGCGTTACCCGTTTCCCAAGCCATTCTCTGTTGTACTAGTGGCGCAGGAATAAAAACTCCTATAAATAAACTATACAAAGGCTTCCTAGATATCAGCAGCCATGCATGCCCATATCCCAAACCAGAAATAACCGCCTTTGTAGAGAAGATTAAATCTTCATTCTGGGAGCCACTGAGAAGAACGTGAAACTTTACAGGCCATGAGAACATTTAAAGCACAGCTGCTTTTGGTCTGCCTGCTCCAGTTCCTCCCTCGATGAGCTGCTGAACATAGTAGGAAGGTTTGCATGCAGCCTCCAGTGCCCGTGATGGAGAGCTTCAACTTCCCCTGGATGGATACGCCCACAGACAGGGGAGGTTCTCTCCCAGCTTCAGCACCTCTTCCCCAATAATCTGAAATGGGCTTTTCCCCGTTTAACCCTCAGAACGGCTGAGTGCAGATATTTTGGATGTGTCATTGATGGATGCTGTCTCCTTGACCAAACTTTTCAGGTGCCTCTGAATCCCCTTCCCAACTCATTCAGCTTTTGAATTTCTATGGCCTTCTTTCCACCACTTAACCTTAGCAAGAACACAGATGGCTGGTTCATCCAGAATTTCCCCTTATCCCTGTTTCCTGTTAGTAATTTTCCATCCACTGACTCCACCTCCGATCCCTGAAATTGTCTTTTCCTTATTATTTTTGAAATTGAATCCAATCTCTCTCTCCTACAGCAAAACTCCATTGCCTCAATCCCTATACTCAACACAATAATCCTAAATAAAGTATGCCCTACTGTTTTAACAATTCTTGTGAATAATTTTTCTTTAACATCTCCTTTGGACTAAAGCTCTGATCCCTGCCATGCTGGGAAGGGAGAGAGAAGGCAGCAATGGCTTTGCTGCCCCTCTGGTCTCTTCTCTAGGACTTTTTGACGCAGGCCCTCATCAGTGCGGCCCCTGTCTTTGAGCCCAGCAACTCTAGGATCAAGACCTTGCAAGATGAGCCACTTGGATCTCACAAAGGCAATTAGGATATTTAAAATTGTTTGCATATTAGACTAATAACATTCAAACATACCATTTGTTCCAGCATAGACTACATTTTTGTAAAGAGACTCCAAAAGAATAGCAAAATAACAAAATGTAAAATGCAGCACAATTATATGTAAATTTCTGTGCTCAGTGGAACATTGCAGAAATTAATGCAGTACTTCCAAGAACCTGTCTTTTGCCAACAATGTGTTTTCAAAAATTATTAGCTAAATCCAGGGACTGTTACATCCCAAATGACAGATTAAAGAGACATTTAATTTTTACTAAGCAGGTCGGCTACATTCTTGCAGGGAAATCTCTTGCTCAACAGAATTTTTATCTATAGAAAAATATCCTACTTTAGATAAAGCTCCCCAAAAGAACATAACATAACTTCTCTCTGTGATAACCATTTCAGAGAGACACTGAGAAAAAGATTCACTGTGATGGGAAGTTAATGAAATTATTCCTTTAGCATGGTACATTTTTCAAAATAATTACAATATAATATACTGAATAGTTAAATTCATCATCCTCAGACAATTACAATGATAAAGACTATGGAAATGTATTCTTTATCTATATAGTTTCTAAGGTTCATTCCAGAGGGGAGGGGAGGAGTGCTATCAATCTACACTACATGTAGATAAAGTCAAGATTTAAGCACATTCTGGTCTTATTTAATAAACTATTTCATGTCAATATAAGCATATGACAAGATTAGATAGAATTGTTTAAAATTAAACAGGTAAAAGTCTTGGAAACTAGAGATATCATTCCAAATTGCTCCATTCAGCTCCAAGAGCAGTGCCAAGGCCTGCAAAGAATGTGTGTTGATTATTTGCATATTCATTTTTTAAGGATAAGTGGGACACCTGATAGCTGTGCCCAGACCTGAGTGGAGGCAGTAGCTTACTGACAGTGCTAAGACTCATTCTTACAATCGGAGGACTCACTACACAGCGGGGATCGAACCATCAGATAAGCAGAGGCCAAGCCAGACGCTGCTAGACTGCTGCATGTGCCATATTAAGAACACCTTTTAGATGTGTGGAACAGAATAGAGAGCCAACAGATGAATCCACCCATCTACCGTTATCTGATCTTTGACAAGCCAATTAAAAATATTGAGTGGGGAAAAGATTCCCTATTTAACAAATGGTGCTGGGCTAAGTGGATGGTGAGCTGTAGAATTAAACTAGACCCACATTTTTCACCATTAACTAAGATAGACTCTCACTGGATTAAAGATTTAAACTTAAGACACGAAACTATGAAAATACTAGAAGAAAGTGGAGGGAAAACACTTGAATAAATTGGCTTAGGCAAAAGTTTTATGAGGAGGACCCCTCGGGCAATTGAAGCAATGTCAAAAATACACTTTTGGGACCTGATCAAACTTAAAAGTTTCTGCACAGCCAAGAACACAGTAAATAAAGATACCAGTCAGAATGGGAGAAGATATTTGCTGGTTATGTCTCCAACAAAGGTTTAATATCCAGAATCCACAAAGAACTCAA
>CAUYQV010064939.1:0-17713 GCA_963574575.1 Galagoides demidoff
CCGAACCCTGAAGGGTTGAGAGCTTGAATCTTTCCTCAGCCTGCTTAAAGACACTATTAACCTTGGCTAAGCAGAAGCTTCCCAGGAAAGTACTTGCTGCTGGGATCTGTCCTGAAGTGGCTGCCCACTTATCCAGTGCACCAAAACCAGTCTCACTCTATGCCCCTGAGGGCTGAGGCTACAAGGCAGCCCTGCTACTGCCAAACACTGAAATCTCCACTCTTCTCCAGCGTCTCAGTCTCGGCCTTTGGCGCTGCTCAGTCACTAGATTACTTGCCTAAGTCTCGGAGCCAGAGCCTCGGAGGTGGAGTCTACAGGGGCAATTATCCCACAGTGGCTGCACACAGCCCATAGCTGAACAATATTAGCTCCGTTCAGGCTCAGTGGCTCAGTCCAGGGCCCCAGACAATGCTTAAAGTCATCCACACTCTTACCCAAGTTCTCTCAAGGTAGTTCAACACAGTGTCCAAGTCCAACAAAACAAAACAACCCACAGGGATGGCCTTCCCTGTTTGCAATCCTGCTGCTATGGTAGTTACAGCTGTGGCAGCCATGGCCTCAGACCGAACTAACACAACCAGTTGCCACTTGTCCACTGCTTTTGTCCTCCTCCTGGGGTCCAGAAGTCTTTCACTGTCTCCCTGCATCCCCAAAGGAATGTTTTTGAGCAAAACCCACAATCCAGAGATGCCTGGAGTCTTCTCTCCCCAATCTTACTGCACCTGGTTGCAAAGAACCTGTTACTTGGTCGCCATCTTGCTCCCTGCATGTATCTTTCATTTTTCTAGCCATCACAGTCAAAAATTCTGAGAAGTCAATGGTGCCATTACCACCAGCATCCACCTCATTGATCACACCCTGCAGTTCAGCTTCTGTTGGGTTATGACCCAGTGACCTCAGAACAGTTCCAAGTTCCTACGTCATGATGGTGCCATTGCCATCTTTATTGAATAGGCAGAAAATGTCCTTGAATTCAGCAATCTGTTCTTATGTCAGCTGATCAGCCATGGTGTACATGAAGGGAGGAAGAGCAGAGGGAGCGAGGGAAGCTGCACCAGCACAGGCAGGGGTGTGACGGTGGAGCTGCCTCCTAGTAACAGCACCACGTCTACAAGACTCTCAGCACCACTGCCCCCAATATTTTATCATTAAATATAATATCTGCTGGGCTTTTTTTCCTGTTATTATTATTATTTTTTTAACATTCTCTTTATCAGATCATGGAAATTCCTTTATAGTCTTATTTTATTAAAAGATGTTTAAAAATCAAGAATAGGTGTTGAATTTTAATTGAATGATTTTCCCCCACCTATTAGGTCACAAGACAGATTTTCTTTTTTATGATGTTAATACGTGAATTATATTGTTCGGTTTTCAAATTTTAAATCAACTTTGCATTCTTGGAATGGAATAAACCAGATGTGGTCATAACGTAGTACCCTATTTACGTAACACTGGATTTGGTTTCTTTAGGTTCCTTGCATCTATATTTATGGGATTTGCCTATAATTTTCTTTCATCATGATGTTCTTGCCAAGTTTTTGTATCTTATTGGCCCCATAAAATGATTTGGAAGATGATCCTTTTTTTTTTCTTTTCTCTGGGAAACGTTAGAGTGATGTTATTTCTTTCTTGAATATTTGTAAAAATTCACTGGTGAAGCCATCTGAGCCTGGAATTTTCTTCATAAGAATGTTTTAAATTGCAATTTAAATGGTTTAGTAAGTGGAATAAACCTCTGTATTTGACCACTCAAGGGACTGTAACAAACTGGTCAACATACAGAGGTGGTCAACGTAAGGAACTAGGCTTCTGCACTGATATGCACATGTACTTCACTTGCTGTTAGAGCAGTGGTTCTCGACCTTCCTAATGCCACAACCCTTTAATACAGTTCCTCATGTCGTGGTGACCTCCAACCATAAAATTGTTTTCGTTGCTATTTCATAACTGTAATTTTGCTACTGTCATGAATCATAATGTAAATATCTGATATGCAGGATGTATTTTCATTGTTACAAAGGGGTCGCCATCCACAGGTTGAGAACCACTGTTTTAGAGCTTTTTTTAGAGACTATCTTACAGAATCATACATAATACAGTATTTGATACTGTATCTATGTACAAAATCATACATACAGTATCAAATAAAATTAATACATTCATGGTTTTCTAATGGTTTAGTCATTCTTTCTGAAAAGAAGAGTCAGTCTTGGTCTCTTTCTTGTTATTATTACAAACATAAGTGGAGAAAGTACTTGCAATGCTGAGTATGCCACTCAGCATACCCGGGCATTCTTCCACAGTAGATGACTTCAATTGAATTATTGGAGGTCTGACATCCTCTTCTTTTGGAGTCTCTGCAACTTCGGTGTCATTCTCACTTGCATCTTCAGGCACATTTATGCTGTTTCAGGCACTTTTACGCTGGTCTGTACCTTGGTCAATATCTCTTGGAAAATTGCTTCCGGGTCAGGTTCATTACAGGTTGCCATCTCACCATCCATTGCAACAAAACCTTCCAAATCTATTTCTTCGAATTCTGCCACGAGAGATCGACTGTCTGATGGGGCCAAAATATTGTGCTCTTGGCTTGTGACAAACCCAACTTTCTTGAGGCACTTCTATATTGTTTCTGGCTGAGCTTTATCCCAAGCAGAACTGACCAGTGGACAGCATCCAGAGGGTTAACTAATGCAGCGGATGTAGTTCCTTCCACAGGCGACCACAGGTTTGTGTTTTAATGATGACCCACTGCAGGAGCTGGGCTTGGGAGTGCATTTAAATGTGCATTTGATGAGACCTTGGTCAAGAGGTTGGATTCCTGAGGCCACATTTGGAGGCAGAAATTTCAATATCACATTTATGAAATAATTCACTCGTGGGTGGTGAAGAGAGTTGTCTACTGTCAGTAGAATGGACCATTTCTTCTTCATTTTTTGGTTGATAGCCATTATTCACTCCTCAAATAGGGCACCAGTCATCCATGAGCATTTATTTCATCTCCAAGGGACTGGGAGGTCATCAGGTTCTGGAATGCCCGTGGTTTTACTGATTTACCAGTCACTAAGGGCTTTAGTTTCTCTCCAGCTGAGCTACTGCAAAGCAGAACTGTGAAACATTCTCTGGAAAGTTTTCTGCTCTTACATTTGTCACCCTTCACGACGAGACTCCTGTCGGGCATCACCTTGAAAAGAGTTCACACTCCCCAGCATGAAAGATGGCACCATGTTTGAAGCCTCTGGTGAAGACCAGGAGCTTTCTCATGAACTCCTTTACAACTCTACTGGGACTTCATTGGATTCACCACACAAGACTTTCTGGGAGATCTCATGTCACACTTTAAATTTCTTGAGCCAACCGCTTGATGCTTGGAAATCTGCCACCCCAAATTTCCGTGCAAACTTTTTAGCAACTTTTTTGATCATTGGCCTGGAGATTTATGGGTCACTTTTACCGGCACGTTGCCTACTTTTTCCTACTCTGGTGCCCACATTCAGTGCTTTATCCGTATGCAGCTGTTGCTCATCATGCTGAGAACAAGAAGGCCTGGGGAAGGCCCAGAAGGCCTAATGGCTCCAAATGTCACCCTTCAATAAATAACCCTGGTGAATTCCCCCAAGACCCCTCCAACAATTTGAATTTCTTGATTCTGTGCTTGCAACTGCTCAGAACTGTTTACTCTTTTTCAGCAATTTTCTTTTGTATATACTTTGATTATGGTTTCCTCTGATTTTTTTTCCTCTGGACACTTGTTCAAATCTTCTATTTTTCAAGTATTCCACAAAAGTCTGCTCTAGAAGTGCCTTTTTTCTCACTTTTTTACAATACTATTTATTCTTCATACAGAGATGTAATTTTTGTTATTGCATAGAATATTGTATGGGAGGAATTTGTGAATTTGTTTCACATTCAATATACTATCTTAATCCTATAACATATTATTTTAATAATAATAATTTGAGATGGTTAATTTCATGTGTCAACTTGACTGGGCCATGAGGTGCCCACATATTTGGCCAAATATTTATTTTAGTGCATCCGTGAGGGTGTTTTGCAGGAGACTAACATTTAAATTGGTATAGGGAGCAGAGTAAACTGTACTTCCCTACATGGGTGACCCTAATCTAATCAGTTGAGGTTATGACTAGAACCGACAGGCCAATCCTCTCTGTAAAAGGGAATTTCTCCTGTCTGCCTGCTTGAGCTGGAACATTGGTTTTTTTCCGCCTTGCAACTCAGACCTGAGATTATTCTTGGGTCTCAAGCCTGACAGCTTTTGCACTGGAACTTACACAATTAGTTCTCCTGGTTCTCAGACCTTCAGACTCAGACTAGAACTACACAGATGGCTCTCCTGGGTCTCCAGCTTATCAACTATAGATCTTAGGACTCGGAAACCTCCATAATTGCACAAACCAATTTCTTATAATAAATCCATTTCTGTGTATATATGTATGTGTATACACAAACACACATATGGCTGTCTTGGTTCTGTTTCTCTGAAGAACATTGACTAATACACAAGAGCTTTTTTTTAATCAGGAAATGATTGATAAAGAGAATATTTAAGATACTACAGAGGATGCTATTATATACTTCATAGACATTCAGTTATGAATAACTGATATGACTAACGGCAAATTATTGATCTTAGGACCCAGCACAGTGCTTTGACATACGGAAAACATGTTAAATATTTACTGACTGATTGATAAACATGAGAAAGTTTTCAAAGGGTAGCCATCCCCAAACTTGGTGGTACATTAGAATCGTCTGGATTCTGGGGCCTCGCTCTGAGAGATTTTAGATTCAGCAGATCTATGCAGATAGAACGTGAACTAGGAATCTGATTTTTACAAACACTCACCCAGTGATTCTGCTAGGCTGCCAGCTTTGGGAACTACTGCTTTTGGGCAATCCTTGGAGTTAGAATTTCATGTGTTGATTTTTTTAAAACCGCAGCAAGTTTCCACATGTTACTGTACATTTATATTAAGAATTAATCAGAATTCATTTAATGTTTTATTATTTGCAAAGGGCTTTTATGTAATTCTCTCATTTGATCCTCCTGGAGTCCTATTTTATACATGTTATAAAATAAGCCCAAAGTAAAAGGGGGGTAAGTTAATATCTATTATATTACTTCCAAATACTGTGCTGAGTGATATAACTTAAATTGTCTCGCTTAATCTTCATAACAGCACTCCATAAATTATTCTTGCCCTATAAACAAGAAATCGGCAGCTCAAAGGCCTTCTGCTACTTGCCAAAGGACACACAGCTAATAAGTGCCAAACTGGAATTGAAGGAAGTAAAAGTAGTTGGACGTTTGGACTCCAGGATTAATAGACTAGGTTTTAATTCCTGGCTTTGTCAATTATAAACTACGTAGACACGGTCAAAACTACTTAACCTTTCCAATACTCAGCTCCTTCATCCATAAATGTGTAATAATGATAATAATAGCATCTACTTCACAGTTCTATGGTGAAGATTCAGTAAAGCAAGGTGTGCAAAGAGCTGAACACACTACCAGGCAGCTAGTAAATTCTCATAAATGTTGGTTGTGATTATTATTAGTAGGTTTAACACCAAAGCCCACACATGTTCCACCATGTCAATATACCTCCATTGAAGAATGAGGTAAAGAAAAAAGTAGCCTGGGAGGCCAAGGCAGAAGGATCACTTAAGCTCAGGAGTTGGAGACCAGCTTAAGCAAAAGCAAGAGCCCTGTCTCTACTAAAACTAGAAAAACCAGTGAGGTATTATGATGTGCACCCATAGTCCCAGCTATACAGGAGGCTGAGGCAGAAGGGTTGCTTGAACCCAGGAGTTTGAGGTTGCTGTGAGCTAGGCTGATGCTACAGCACTCTAACCTGGGTGACAGAGTGAGACTAGGTCTCAAAAATACATAGAAAATAAATAATAAAAGTCTTTTAAAAGCGTAGAATGCCATTGGTTCTTCATTATTTATTGTTAACTCAAAAATCCTAAATTATTGTATCTTCCTATTCAACAAGGATTTTGTAAATGTGTTTTAATGTTATGACAAATTTACAATTAATACATTCTTAGCTAACATATTTTTAAATGTTTTGTTGTACATGGTTATATGTAGGTTTTGTAGCGAATGTCCTGCCCCCACCCACGTCCACCAGCCAAATCTGCATTAGTCCTACAAGTTTTTGAAAGGTTAGAAGTAAGTCATCACTTTATCGTACATATTACCATGAAATTCTGAAAGGATTTGATCATAATTTTTGTATACTAGCTGTGTCTATGCCTAGCTGTATAACTAAAAGTGTATGGGGGCAAGGACACGCCTGGTCAATGTTGTGTTCCTTTCCTAGCATTTAGTTTTTGCTTTTGCTTGAGACAGAATCTCACTTTGTCACTCTCAGTAGAGTGCTGTGGCGTCATAGTTCACAACAATCTCCAACTCCTGGGCTCAAGTGATTCTCTTGCCTTAGCCTCCCAAGTAGCTGGGACTTCAGGCGCCTGCCACAATGCCCAGCTACTTTTAGAGATAGGGTCTTGCTCTTGCTCAGGCTGGTCTCCAACCTGTAAGTTCAGGGCAGTCCCCTTCCTAGCATTTAGTAAAAACTCATCTTGTATAAATCAATCTGTACTGTTAACTAGATTTGTTACTATAATCTGGTTTTTAAAACTTTTCAGAATAAATTTATGGCGGTATCATTTACATACATTAAAATGTACCTATTTATCAAAGGTTCACAGTTTGTGAGTTGGGGCAGATGTATACACCCAAGTAACCACCCTCATGTCAGAACATTTTTCTCTGGAAAAGCTCCTTCCTGCTTTCTGCTGTCAGTGTCAATCCCGGCAGTGATCTGACTTCTGTCACCACCACAGGTAAATATTACCTTCCTTTTTTTTTTTTTTTTTTTTGCTTCCTGGTGGTCCAATATAGGTCACATTTGATAGACATTTGAGTTCACAGTTTTTGGCTATTACAGGGAAAGCTGGCATACACACCCACTTACAGGTCTTTGTGTAGACTAGCAGTCTTATTTTGGAAGTACCTGAGAGTGAAATTGTTGGGAAAGAGCCCTTAACTCTATGGGAAGCTGACAAAGAGTTTTCCAAAGTGATTGAACAATATTACAACTCCTGCAACACATCACAGTCCTGGGTGTTCTCTCCTTCTCAAAACTTGATGTTATCAGTCTTTCAAATTTCAGCCATCCTTAAAAGGGCGTGTAGGGAGTGGTATCTCGTGTGGTTTTGATTTCCATTTCCCTAGTGACTAATGATGTCGAGCCTCTTTCCACATGCTCATTGGTCACTTGTAAGTCCTCTTCTGTGAAGTACCTGTTCAAACCTTTTGTCCATTTTTAAAAATTGCTTTTTTTCTTCTTAAATAGATGAGAGTCTTTTATTATTTTCTGGATGTTAGTTTCTTGTCCGATATACTAATCGTGAATATTTTCTTCCAATCCATGGCCTGACCTTCTGTTCCCTTGTGGCATCTTTCTGAGAGCAGAAGATTATGATCTTGATGAAGTCAAATTTATCTTTACGTTTCTCTCAGAGTTAGTTCTTTCCTCATATTAGCTAAGACATATTTGCTTAACTCAAGGGTGTGAAAATGTTCTCCTGTGTTTTTTACTAGAAGCTTTACAGTTTTTGATTTTAGGTGGGGTCTGTGATCCCTTTTGAAACGGCTTTGTCAGGTGAAGATCAAGCCTCATTTCTTCCACATTCCTCTCAGATGGATTTTCAGCTATCCTAGCACCATCTGTTGAAAAGAATTCTCTTCTTTTTTTGAGACAAGAGTCTCACTATGTTGCCCTCTGTAGAGCGCGGTGGCGTCACAGCTCACAGCAACCTCAAACTCTTGGGCTTAAGTGATTCTCTTGCCTCAGCCTCCCAAGTAGCTAGGACTACAGGTGCCAGCCATAACACCCAGCTGTTTTTTTGGATGCAGTTGTCATTGTTCTTCAACAGGCCCAGGTCAGGTTCGAACCTGTGTCTTGGTGTCTGTGGCTGGCGCCCTACCCACTGAGCTACGGGAGCCTCCTGTTGAAAAATATTTTCTATCCTCATTGGATTACTGTGGAGTTTTTTTTTTCCCATTCAAATTTCCTTTATTATTTCTTATAGCATAACTGTGTACATTAATGCAATCATGGGGTACAGTGTGCTGTTTTCATATACATTTTGAAATATTCTCATCAAACTGGTTAACATAGCCTTCATGTCATTTTCTTAGTTATTGAGTTAAGACATTTATACTCTGCTTTTAGAAAGATTCACTTGTACCCTTGTAAGATAAACCATAGAGGTGACCCCACCAATCATCCTACTGTGGAGTTTTTGTTGAAAATAAATTCACTGTATATTTACATGTGTATATAGGTATGGATATGAGCTCATTTCTGAACTTATTTTTAGGTTCCACTGATTTTTAGGTCTATGCATGTGCCAGTTCCACACTCTTGATTATTATCGTTTGATACGAAGTCTGGAAGTCAGGTAATATAAATTCCCTAATTTATTCTTCCTTCTAAAATTTGTTTTGGCTAGTCCAGATCCCCTTTGTTTCTATATAATTTTTAGATTTAGCTTATCCATTTCCCTTGTTAAAGCTCTTCAGGATATGATTATGTTGAATCCACAGATCAGTTTGAAAAGATTTCGGCCTTTTAGTTTATGGGCGTGGTTTGGTGCTTGGTTTATTTCGGCCTCCTTTGGTTTCCCTTGGCCATGTTTGCAGTTTTCAGTGTTTGGGTTTTGCACATATTTTGTGAAATTTTTTCCTAAGTAATTTATGTTTCGAAACGTTACTATAAGTATATTTTAAAATTTGTCTTTCCAACTGTTCCTTGCTCGTATATAGAGATACAATTGATTTTTGTTCAGTAGCCCTGCCCCTTATTCACGGGGGATGTGTTCCAAGACCCCCAGTGAATGCCTGAACCCACAAATAGCACCAAACTCTAAATACAAAGTTCTGACAGTTAAGTTCATGAATGAGGCCGAGAAAAAGTGCTACATACCTTATTGCTGAATATCACTATGGTCACCTTAAAGGCACACCCCCTGAGAGGCAATTCACCAAAGCCAGTGCCCACTTCACCTTTCAAAGCAATTTTGGAACTCTTTCTTTGGGATGGCCATCTGAGCTGCTGTCATATGAGACCTGACAATTAAGTTCCTGGGCTCGCCACCACGCGCTTATGACGGCAACACTGTACAAACAGCTCCGTAAAGTTTCATAACCCTGCTGCTCTATCAGTGCCTCCAGCTGTGTCCTACTGACGTGTGGCAACGTCTTGCTGAGTGGCGTCCATTATTGTTGCATGTTTCCATGTGCCATACGATGACATCTCTGATGGCCATTCCAGACGGAGAGTTCCAAAATTTCGTTGAAGGTTAGATGAGGTGCTGGCAGCAGGGCGCAGCTTCTCAAAGGGAGCACTTGGAAGGTGACCGTGATAGTCAGCAATGAGGCATGCAGCACCTTTTCTAGGATGAGTTTGTGAACCTCATGGTCAAACCTCGACTACTATTTTTCTTGTACGTACATACCTATGATAAAGTTTAATTTATAAATCAGGCACAGTAAGATATTAACAACAACAATAATGATGATAGAACTATTATAACGACGTAACAAAAGTCATGTAACTGTGATTCTCTCTTTCTCAAAATACCTACTGGGCTGACCTATTTTTGAGCAGTGGTTGGCTGTAGTGAACTGAAACTGTGGGAAGCAAAACCCCCATGTTGGGTTGACTGCTCCCTCCCTGGGCTGTATGTAGCCCTAACCCCCAGGAAGCTGGGGTGATGAGATGGTCCACCTCGCCTCTGTCTTTTCTCTTAGAGATCACAGTCCTATACTCTCTGTCGTCTAATGTCTTAAATCTGTTGTTCCACGCATTCTGTCCCATTTTGTGGTTGTTAGTGGGAGGGCAAGTTTGGCCCTAGCTATTGCCTCGTGCCTGGAAGCAGAAGGGCCGTAATCTACTCTCCGGTCTCGTGGGACAATGACAGTTCAGGGCTGTGTTCTCACTCTGGGTAAAGTGGGAATGAATAAATGAATGAATGAATGAAATAGAGCAAAATAAATTGCCAGTGGTATAATCAGATCTCCTATAGCTTAGAGAAGATTTAACTTCTCACCTTAAACAAAAACACTTTGTCAGTTTGCCAGTTTAATTCAGGGTCCATTCTTCCTCCTAGGCCATGTGTAGTCCAGAAATTCTCCCCTCACGACAGGCCCTTAGTTAATCATTAACACCACTGAATGCAACCTCCGGTGACATTAGCTGTTGGCTGTGAGTCTCTGCAAGACAAGCTTAGGAACACTGAAAATGTTCCCAACACACCTTATTTCACTGAGACAGACACCTAAGCTCCAGCTCGTATGTATGATATTGGAGATGAGTCATCCAGCCATGTTTTCAAAGTCAGGCATAGCAATTTTTGCTTATCATTTCATGGAGAAAATAAAGTATTTCTTTATAAGATTTAAAAGAATAAAATTCTGCTACTGAGATGAGATTAGGAACACTGGATTTGTGTTCAGGGTTTGGATTTTGTTAATCATGGGGACCTGGTTAACAGTCTGGGTGGATCTCACCTATTTTTATGTATACTCTCGCCAGGGCTTCTAATATGCTAGATAGTTTACGTGAGCAAAAAATGAACCATTAGGCTGTAAGTGAAGCTGGGTCTCTTAGGTATAAAACTCTGTTATTGGAAGGAGCATGTATTATGACTAGTGAGCACCACACCACGAAGCACCTTAACGCAAAAAGGTAAGTAAAAGAGACACAATTGGGCGGCGCCTGTGGCTCAAAGGAGTAGGGTGCTGGCCCCATATGCTGGAGGTGGCAGGTTCAAACCCAGCCCTGGCTAAAAACTGCAAAAAAAAAAAAAGAGAGAGAGACACACACAATTATCTCCACTGTTTAACATTTATTCAAGTGCTCATAGCAATCCTGGCACTGCACTAAAGATACAATAAAAACAAAACTGTTCCCTGAAGACTGGGGTGGATATAATTAGCAGAGAGCACCTTGTGTGTTCACGCTAGGCAGGCACAGGGATCTGTGTTAGGAGCCAGGAGGACAAAGAACGTGTGGTGAGGGGCAGGTTGGCATGCATTTACGATTAGAGGATTCCTGATTGTTTTCATAGTATGAGGCTCTTAACAGGAATGCTAAAAAGATCTCGAAGTTACAAAAGAAAAAAAGACACTTCCAAGGCCAGTCCTGTAATGGCATTCAGGTTTGGGGCACGTCCTAGTTCTTAGACTTTATGAATGGAAAAAGGTGGCACGTATCCACTGCCTTAATCTCAGGTGTCAACAATCCCTCTCTGAAGTTATCGAAATGAGAGGAGTGCACACAGTTACTAAAGATCTCCCGGCGATAAAAGGAGAATTGCACAAACCTCTGGCCACGCACACCGGAATGATTCAGCGTTTCACAAAAACTTCACTTCCATTGGCTTTCCAGTTAGGGAAGTCTTCAGGAATTCTTTCTGAAAATTTGCTCGGGTAAGTCAGCTGACAGGCGACCACTGCTCAGGGCTGCAGCAGCCTGGGCTCCTGAAAGCTGGTCAGAGACCTGCCTTCATGGTGCCCTCTTCACCTCCACTGTCCCCCAAATATCCACTTCGACCAAATGGATGACTGAGCCAGAGCGGGATTCTACCTGCTGGTGGAAAGTTTTTCTAAGCCGGGTTAGCAAGGGTGCGATGGAGGGTGAGCAAAGAGCGTGCTCCCAACTGCTCCTCGCAGTTGAGTCATCTAATCCACCCGCATGGATCCTCAGCTATCTCGATCCTCAGCTATCTCGATCATCAGGCACGCTCCCTAGGGGGCCTGATTAAGGAAGGAAAGAAATAGGATACGGAGGCACTGCCACAGATCTTCTGTGTGGACTTCTACCTAAGAAAGCTTTTGTTGAAGCCTTGCCCATTAACCTTGAACTCCCATGAGTATACAACATACAGTAAAAACGTGACCGCACAGAACCTTCGGAGGACGGGGTGAAGTTGGGAGAGCCAGGTTTTCTAGATGGCTATGAATAAGCAGTCGAGCTTTTAAAAAAATTAACTATTCCGTAGATGGATAGAAGGAACCATGTTTAATAACACAACAAAGTATACTCAACAATAAGTTAGGGTATACTTTAAAATAACTCAGAGTGGAATTGGAATGTTCGCAACACAAAGAAACTTTGAGACCCCAATGACTCTGATTTAAATATTTTGTGCTGTATGTCTGCATTGCCATGTCACAAGTACCCTATAAGATACACAACTATTATGGATCTATAATAATTAAAAATAAAAAAATTAAATTAAAAAAATTTTTAATTAACTATTCTGGATGGAAATCATTCTGAAATTTATTGTTGTCTTACAAATAAAATGTATAGACTCTGTTTTCATTATAAAGATCAATCACAGTAGTAAACTATACTAATGTGCTGAAGCTACTGAGATCCTTGAATGTTTGCTTTTTTCTACCTGGTGTAATTTTTTTGGTTGGCTCCTCTCAGATAGATTTCTAGTGGTCACATCTTTCTGTTAATAAGAGGTTTGGGCCCAGCGCCTATCACTCAGAGGCTATCCAGGGCAACATAGTGAGACTCTGTCTCAAAAAAAGAGGTTTAGATGTGGGGTTTTTTTGTTTGTTTTTTTCTGAGACAGTCTCAAGCTGTCACCCTGGATAGTGTGCGCTGTGGAGTCACAGCTCCCAGCAACCTCAGACTCTTGGGCTTAAGTAATTCTCTTGCCTCAGCCTCCCAGGTAGCTGGGACTACATTTTCGCCACAATGCCCAATTATTTTTTGGTTGTAGTTGTCATTGCTATTTGGCAGGCGCTGGCTAGATTCAAACCCACCAGCTCCTGTGTATGTGGCGGGTGCCCTAGCTACTGAGCTACAGGTGCTGAGCCAATTTGGGTGTTTTTATTACCTCTCTTAATTTGTACTTTTTAATTGAATCTGGGAGTAGAAACTATCATTGCCAGGCTTAATGACATCTATTTTGTCTGTTCAAAGACTTTTTTTTTTTTTTTACAGTTTTTGGCCAGGGGCTGGGTTTGAACTGGCCATCTCCTGCATATGGGGCAGGCGCCCTACTCCTGCCGCTGTCCTGTTCAAAGACATTTTTTACTCACTTTCATTTTGTGTGGATGTGTTCCAAACAGGTGGAGGTGCTTGGGGAGCTGAGCGCTTATGAGCTGAGATTCCAGTATACTATCTAGTCTTTTATATGTTGGAAAGATGATTCCCATGCTCTTGAGCCACGTGGTGGACGCTGTGCCACAGGGAGCTGCTTCCCCCAAGGTTAAGTGGCCTCCCCAGGTGCAGTTCACATCCACTGACCAGCTGCTGTGGGTGTGCAAGGCCCACCCTCCCTGTCTGGATTGGAGGTAACTTTGAAAGGCCATTCTGCTGCAGAACTTTCTGCGGGATCATCTGAGGCCTCTGTTGCTTCCTCACCACTTCACAGGTGCTGCTCCTGAGAGCAGTCCCAGGGAACCTCTGGCAGGCCAATGTCCCACCTCAGAATCTGTTTCCACGGCCGACTCCAGCCTGGTGGTTAACTCTTCACAGTGGCATGACGTGAACCTTTTGCTGTAATAGCACAGCAGCTCCTCAAGTGGTGTCATTTAGTTAAGCATCAGTTCCTTCTAATGTCGATGAGAAAAGAACTGGTGACACACGGGCCGCTCTCTGTGTGCAGTTTGCTCATTGTCCCCATGTCTGTGTTGAGTTTTCTCCCCATACTCTGGTTTCTGCCTACATCCCAAAGGTGCACAGTAAGTGAGCTGGTGTGTCTAGGTGGCCGCAGAAGGCGTGAGTGCGCCCTGTGATGGGACAATGTTCTGCCCAGGGTAAGTTCCCACCTTGTGGTTTGAGCTGCCAAGATACCCTCCTGCCACCTGCAACCCTAAACTAGTACAAGTGGGTAAGTCATTACCTTACTTGTTTTTATTAATCTTTCTTAAATGCACGTATAGCTCGGATTTATTTCTATGTTTACTATTCAACATGTTGGTCTTTATTTAGAAGTTTGATGGCATTTTTGTAAGCAAAAAATATGCCACAGGAACTTAACTCTTGTTTATTATCAAGTGGCCTGTGGTAAAATCGGTTTCTTCGGTGCAATCCCCTCCAAAATACCAATGAGATTCTGCACAGAAATAGGAGAACATTCTAAAATTTATTTGGCACTGCAAAGACCCCCAAATAGCCAAAGCCATCCTGAGCAAAAGGAGCGAATCTGGAAACATCACACTACCTGACTTCAAAATTTGCTACAAAGCTGTAGTAACCTAAGCAGCATGGTACTGGCCTGAAAACAAACAGGGTCTGAGACCAGTGAAACAGAACAGAGAACCTGGATGCGATCCTATGCATTTAAAGCCAATTCACCTTTTATAAAAGCACCAAGAGTATACAATGGGGAAAGGATAGTCTCTTTAATAAATGATGCTAGGAAAACCATATAACTATATGCAGAAGAACAGACTAGACCTTATCTCTCACCATACACACAAATCAACTAAAAATGGAGTAAAGACTTAACTCTAAGACCTGAAAGTATGAAACTATCAGAAGAAAACATTGAAGAAACATTGGTCGGAGCAAAGATTTTTTTTTTTTTTATGTAAGACTCAAAAGCACAGGCAACCAAAGCGAAAATAGACCATTGAGATCACCTCAGGCTAAAAAGCTTCTGCACAGCAAAGCACCAAGCCACAAAGTAAAGAGACAACCCACAGAGTGGGAGAAAATACCTGCCAATTACCCACCCGACAAGGAATTAATAACCAGAATACAGAAGGAGCTCGAACAACTCAAAACACCAAATAATCCAATTAAAAAGTGGGCAAAAGATCTGAAAAGACATTTCTCAAAAGAAGGCATGCAAATGGCCAACAGGTATATGAAAAAGTGCTCAACATTGCTGATCATCAGAGAAATGCAAACCCAAGCCACAATGCAGTGTTATCTAACTCTCATCAAAATACTTCTACCAAAAAGACCCAGAACCAATAACAGACGCTAGGGAGGCAGTGGAGAAAGGGGAAGCCTCGTTCCCCTTTGGTGGGAATGTAAATTAGTACAGCCACTGTGGAGAACAGTACAGAGGAACCTCAAAAAACTAAAAATAGAACCACTGTACTGGGCAAACGTCCAATAGAAAGGAAATCAGTGTGCTGGAGAGATCCCTGCACGCCCATGTTTTTTGCAACGCTATTCACAATACATAGCCAAAAACGTGGACTTGACCTAAGTGCCTATGGACAGACAAATGGATAAAAAAAAGTGGCATGGGCAGTGCCTATGGCTCAAAGGAGTAGGGCGCCGGCCCCATATGCCAGAGGTGGTGGGTTCAAACCCAGCCCCGGCCAAAAACTGCAACAAACAAACAAAAACAAAACATGTGGCATATATACCCATTGGAATACTTTTCAACCTTAAAAAATTAAAGACATTTTATGACAACACGGGTGCCCCTGAGGACACTATGTTAAGTGAAATAAGCCAGGCACACAGAAAGACAGATATCAAATGTCCTTACTTATATGTAGCAGCTAAAAAAACGGGGATCTCATAAGATAAAGAGTCACTTAGTGGTTACGAGCACTGGGAAAGGGAGGCACAGCGGGGGATAAAGGGGCAAAAAAGAATACAAATGCATTAACACTGAATTGTAAACTCAAAAACAGTAAAGATGATACTTTTTTTTTTTTTTTTTGAGACGGAGCCTCAAGCTATCCCCCTGGGTAGAGGGCCATGGCATCACAGCTCATAGCAACCTCCAACTCCTGGGCTCAAGCGGGTCTCCTGCCTCTGCCTCCCAAGTAGCTGGGACCACAGGCACCCGCCACAATGCCCGGCCATTTTTTTTTTTTTTTGGTTGCAGCCATCACGGTTGTTTGGTGGCCCGGGCTGGGGATTCAAACCTGCCACTTTAGGTGTACGTGGCTGGCGCCTTAGCCGATTGAGCCACAGGTGCCAAGCCAAAGATGATACATTTTATATCTCCGTTTTTACCTCAGTAAAAATGGCTTAATTAAAAATGGCTTTCTTGGGCATCATTTTGCTTAAAGTCACGGATTCCAAAAACCTCTTGAAAACATCAAGTGAGGCCTTGCCGCACATCTGTCTTCACCTTCTTCCGCTCCAAATGTCTTAATTTCCATTTTTTTTTTAAATAAAATTTCTTCTTTTAGTGGGGATTTTCTTTTCTTATTAAATCATAGCTGTGTAGTGGACCTGTGGCTCAAAGGAGTAGGGCGCTGGCCCCATATGCTGGAGGTGGTGGGTTCAAACCCAGCCCTGGCCAAAAACTGCAAAAAAAATCCTAGCTGTGTACATTTATGCAATCATGGGGTACAATGTGCTGGTTTTACACACCATCTGAAACGCTTTCATCAAACTGGTCAACATAGCCTTCATGGCATTTTCTTAGTTATTGTGTTAAGACATTTATATTCTACACCTAGTAAATTTCACATGTACCCTTGTAAGATACACCATAGGTGTGGACCCACCAACTACTCTCCCTCCACCCATCCTCCTCCCTCCTCTCCCCTCCCTCTCCTCTTTCCCCTTCTTTCTGGGCTATCATTGAGGACATTATGTTAAGTGAAATAAGCCAGGCACACAGAAAGACATATTTTATATGAAAGCTATAAATTGGTTTCATAGTAAGACTGAGTACATGGGATACTTTTACTTCCATTCTTGAGATACTTTGCTAAGAAGAATATGTTCCAGCTCCATCCATGTAAACATGTAAGAGGTAAAGTCTCCATCTTTCTTTAAGGTGGCATAATATTCCATGGTGCACATATACCACAATTTATTGATCCATTCATGGGTAAATGGGCACTTAGGCTCTTCCATGGCTTAGCAATTATGAACTGGGCTGCAATAAACATTCTGGTACAAATATCTTTGTCATAATGTGATTTTTGGTCTTCTGGATATATACCTAGTAGAGGAATTGCAGGATCGAATGGCAGGTCTATTTTTAGATCTCCAAGTGTTCTCCAAACATCTTTCCAAAAGGGCTGTATTAGTTTGCATTCCCACCAGCAGTGTAGAAGTGTTCCCTTTTCTCCACATCCACGTTTAGTGGGGATTTTGAAGTTTGCCATTTGAGGTCATAAAAATCACACTTCCAAAGACAGATCATTGGGTAGCATTTGTTCATACAGTCACCCTTAATGAGAGGCTTATGTCTTTGCTTACAGTCTATGCAATATCAGGAATGTTTCTTAGATTATTTCTTCCATGTTAGAAACGTTGCCTTTGATCATCCTGTTTTCTTCATTCTTTTAAACCAAAGCTTATGTTCCAAAAGAAAAAGACTGTTGGTGAGTTCCTATTTTCCTTTCCTGGCCTTCTTCAAATTCCCTAGCTCTTATATTCTTGATGCTAAAACTTAGCCAAGTATTCTTTATACACTTTCATTCTTTTCTTGGATCTAAGGTCTCCATCCTGCTATTTTTTTCTTTTTTGAGTCAGAGCCTCAAGCTGTCCCCCTGGGTAGAGTGCTGTGGCATCATAGCTCACAGCAACCTCCAACTCCTGGGCTCAAACCAAGTCTCCTGCCTCAGCCTCCCAAGTAGCTTGGACCACGGCGCCTGGCACAATACTCGGCCATTTTTTGGTTGCAGCCATCATGGTTGTTTGGCAGGCCCGGGCTG